>JADRCH010000241.1:205398-249430 GCA_019843965.1 Rhynchomys soricoides
TGCCTCAGTGATAAATATATGTCTTATATGTATCCTCTGTTTATTGTAACAACACTAAGACATGAAGTGAAGCTAGATATTCTTCAACGTATGAATGAATAAAGCAAATGGAACTATACACAACAGAACTATATACTGACATAAGAATAACTGTGTTCTTTCATTCATTACAAATATGACTGAGCTGGGAGACATTATGTTACATGGTAGAAGGCAGACACAGAAAGGCAAGTACTGCATGTATGTGGATATCTAAAGGAAACTCAACCTGAATTTAGAGTAAGCATTACTAGAGATTCAACATTACTAGAGATTCAGGGATTATCATGGATAAAGTAGGCTAGATTTTATTAATATATGTTGGATGAGTGTATGGATATATACCTATGAATGCCACTAGTCTAAACAGATGACACATTTTAAATCAGAACTTACAATAAATTATAAGAACAACCTTAATATGTAAAAAAATAAAGCTTTCCTTGTTTCTGACATTAACAGGCTGAACAAATGTACATGAGCAACATGTACATTTGGTATCAAAGCAAAGATACATGGGTATCTTTGGCAACACCTTTTACATTCCTTCAGTTTGCACAGTTCTGTTGCTAAGGAGGCCTTGAGTAGTATAAATAAGAAATAAATAGGCCTCTCTTAAATAATTATTTATGTCCATAAGGATTTTTAGGAAGTGTCTTCAGAATTAAAGTATAATTTCAATACATTGAATACATTGAGTGTTCTCTCACCTTAATTTCTTAAATAGGGGAAATGAAGTTTAGATGTGAAAAAATGAGTGTCTAAACTCCAAATGTTTTATAGAAATTTTACTCAAAATTTTAAGAACCTGCTAATCTTATTCATATTATTTTATAAAATATGCTAACTAATTTATTTCAAAATGTAAATCTAAGCATTCATTTATAAAGCAAGTTATGTTAATTGCAATGGTTTGTAAAGGACTTCAATATGTCCCTAAAAGACTCACTTGTTGGGAACTTGGTCTCTGGCTCAGTAATGGTCCAGAGTGGTGACCCCTTAGGTGGCAACCATTTTCATGTGCTGTTCTCTGAATAAAATGAAATTTCAAATACCATTAATGAGTGAATTAACGACATCTTCTGCATTTTTCCAAATACTGTTTTAAACTTTCCAACAGCTCTGATTCTCAAATATAATAAATATTTGCAATTTGTAAAACTACCATAAATAAAAGTAAAGGACTGAGAGGATAGAGTCAGCACAAACAACTTTCATCATAGAATCAAGGGTTTTCCAATTAGAAAACCTGAAAGCATTTAGAAGTCCATTCATAAAAATGTCATTCAACATAAACTAATAGAGAAAACACCTTGGAAAGAAATCCTACAAACCAACTTAAATGAATGAAGCTAATCTTGCTTTCACATTGAAAAATACATTACTCTTACTTGGGCTAAATAGTGAAAAGTAAGTAATAAATAAAACACCTACAAAGGTTTGAATCTACCCTGGCATTTGGAACACAAAATCTCCTATGCTCATGGATTGGTACGATTAACATAATAAAAATGCCCATCCTACCAAAAGCAGTCTACAGATTCAATACAATACCTATCAAAATTTCAACACAATTCTTCGAAGACATGGAAAGAACAATTCTTGACTTCATATGAAAAACAAACAAACAAATAAAAACAAAATAGCAAAATAAATTCTCAACAATAAAAGAAGTTCTGGGGAATCAACAACTCTGACCTCAAGCTGTACTACAGAGCAATAATGACAAAAATCGAATGGCTTTGGTGCAGAGACAGACAGGTCAATCAGTGGAATAGAATTGAAGAACCAGAAATAAACCCACACCTATAGAGAATTGATTTTTGACAATGAGGCCAAAATCACACAGTGGAATAATGAAAGCATCTTCAACAAATGGTGCTTGTATAACTGGCAGGCTGCATGTAGAAGAAAGAAAATTGATCCATATATATCACCTTGTACAAAGTTCAAGTCCAAATGGATCAATGATTTCCACATAAAACCAGATACACTGAATCTAACAAAAGAGAAAGCTGGAAAGAGCCTTGAACTCATTGGTACAGGGGAAATTTTCCTAAACAGAACACCAATGGCTCAGGCCATTGACAAATGTGAACTTATGAAACTGAAAAGCTTCTGTAAGGCAAAGGACACTGTCTCTAAGACAAATCAGCAACCTACAGATTGGGAAAATCTAACCCTACAACCAATAGAAGGCTAATATCCAAAATATACAAAGAACTGAAGCTAAACTCCAGAAAAACTAATAACCCAGTTAGCTCTGGAGTACAGAGCTAAACAGAGTTCTCAACAGAGGAATCTCGAATGTAGAGAACCACGTAAAGAAATGTTCAACATCCTTAGTGGTAAGGGAAATGCAAATCAAAATGACCCTGAGATTTCACCTTACTCCAATCAGGATGGCTAACTTCAAAAACTCAATTGACAGTACATGCTGGAGAGAATGTGGAGAAAGAGGAACACTCCTCCATTGCTGATACAACCACTCTGGAAATCATTCTGGCAGTTCCTTAGAAAATTGGAAATAGTTCTACCTCAAAACCACTAGTGGGTATATACCCAAAAGACGTTCCAACATATAACAAGGACACATGCTCCACTATGTTCATAGCAGCCATATTTATAATAGCCAGAAGCTAGAAAGAACCCAGATGTCCCTCAACAGAGGAATGGATACAGAAAATGTGGTACATTAACTCAATGGAATACTACTCAGCTATTAAAAATGATGACTTCACAAATTTAGCAGGCAAATGGATGGAAATAGAAAATATCATCCTGAGTAAGGTAACCCAGACCCAAAAGTTCATGCATAGTATGCACTCACTGATAAGTGAATATTAGCCCAAAAGTTCAGAATATCCATGACACAACTCATGGACCATAGGAAGCATAACACAAAGGAAGACCCAAGTGTGGATAGCTAAAACCCACTTAGAAGTGGAACAAAATAATCATGGGAGGCAGAGGGAGGGAAGAAAGTGGATGGGAGAGTGGAAGGAGAGGGGTAGAGGAGGGGCAGGTTCAGGTATGGGGAGAGACAGGAGGGGATACCCAGAGGGCCAGGAGACTGAATCAAAATATGCAGCAGTGGGGGCTAGAAGGCAGGGGGAACCTCTAGAAATTCCCAGAGACCTGGGATGTGAGAAGCTACCAGGACTCAATGGGGATGACATTAGCTGAAATATCCAACAGTGGGAAGATGGAACAGGAAGGCCCCCCTCCAGTAGATAGACATGGCCCCACAGTTGAGTCAGAGGACCACTCACCCATGTTCAAAATTTTTAACCCAGAATTGTTCCTATCTAAAGGAAATGCAGGGACAAAAATGGAGAAGAAACTGAAAGATAGGCCACCCATTGACCAGTCCAACTTAGGATCCATCCCATGCATGCATATTAAATCCTGACACTACTACTGAGGGCATATTGTATATGCAGACAGGAGCCTTGCATTGCTGTGTTCTGAGATGCTGTCTCAGCAATTAACTGAGACAAATGTATATACTTGTAGCCAACCACTGAATGGAGGTCAGGGACCCATATGGAAGAGTTATGGAAAGGACTGAAGAAGCTGAAGGGGATTGCAACCCCATAGGAGGAACAACAGTTTCAAGGGTGAAGGGGACACTTCAGAGCTCTCAGAGACTAAGCCCAAAACCAATGAGCATACATGGGCTGGTTCATGGCCCTAGGCACATGTGTAGCAGAGGATTGCATTGCCTGGCCTCAGTGAGAGATGGTGTGCTTAACCCTGTAGAAATTTGATGCCCCAGGGAAAGGGGATGCTGGTGGGGATGAGATGGGAGTGAGTGGGCAGGTAGGGGAACACCCTCTCAGAGGCAGACTATAGTGTGGGGGAATGGGGTGAAAACTCTCTGGGAGGGGAGACTAAGACAGGAGGCAACTTTTGGAATTTAAATAAATAAGATAATTTAATAATAATAAAAAAGAAAAGTATACAACACAATTGAAGAGTAGAAGCTAGGTATACTATAATATTGATATCTGTGGGTTTTAAATATGATCATTTCCCTGGATAGAGGGATATCAAATATTTGTGTGATGCTGGGTTGAACCTCTAGGATCCCTTTTTAAGGGAAATGGTTCTTGAAGTAATCATATTTTACTCATATGTAACCCCTGAACATTTGTGATGGGCTTCTTCAAAAAAACCTTTCCACCTGAGTATAACCTGTATTCTAACACTGCCATCTTTCCCTTTCTCTGCCTTCCAATTTTTCATTTTATATTATTTGCACACACACACACACACACACACACACTTTTTGTTTTCTTTTCCTTTGGTATATGTTGCTCCCTCTATGTGCAGCTGCTGTGATACTTTTGCTTTGCATGGTATCTCTCACCTCTCTCTCTCTCTCTCTCTCTCTCTCTCTCTCTCTCTCTCTCTCACTCTAAGTCTTCTTCCTTCCCTCTTTCTTCTTCTCACTCTCTACATTGCACTTTCTTGTGTACTGAGAGTAATCACACGTTTTCAGTGCTCTCTCTCTCTCATGCGACCTGAACAGAGGAAACCGGCAATGTAGCTGAACCCAGGTTAAAATAAAAGGGCTAAATCAGAGAACGAACATTTGGCCTAAGCATTTATCTACAAATAATTAGTTCTCAGAGTTGTTATGAGGAATTAAGTGGTCTGGATAAAAAGAGTTACAGAAATCATATATAAAATTACTGTGATCTGAAAATAGTTGCTAATATAAATGATCTTACAAGATACCTAAGGATGTATATCCCCTAAGACAATAGTCATGATTAATGTCCAATGTTACTGTGGATTTTTGTTTATATTAATAACAGGAAATATCAAATTTCTCTGAAAAATAATCTAAGAGAAAACTAAGAAGATAAAACCATATTATTTTTTCATACAAATACAAAATACTTTGAATTGTAATCTTAATACTACTTAATAGTACTCATGACCCAAAGATTAAGGATAACCATACCTAGAAGCAGAAAATGAATTACCTCAGGGCATGTATACAGTGATATATTAACCGAGAGTGCAGAGTAATCACTTGATCAATTCACACAAGAGAACCATGAAGAACACGTGGGTATTACTTCCCTTTCAAAACTGGAGAATATGAGCACAAGTTGGAATTTGTTTAAATTTATATAAAGTGGGTAGAATTAAGAGCCATAATTAACACTTACATTTCACTTTCAATATCAATATTAATAGTTTATTATAAAAGTGAGAATATAGGATAAACAGGAATGGATACATACACACATTGCATCTATATATTGATGAGTCTTTCCGTGGACTTAATTCGTAGCAAATGCTACATACTGAATGACAGGGTAAATAGTGAGAAAAGCTGGGGATCATAAAACTAGTAGTAAGACATTGTGTACAAATGTAAGGAGAATTAACAAAATGGATGAAAATAAACAGTGGAAAGTTTATTTATGGGTAGGAGAAAGAGGTGTTCAGAAGTGACAGTTTGAGCCTGCAATAACACTACATGAGTCAGTTTTTCCTTAGGGGAGGAAACGGCACGGAAGAAACTGTACCTCTCCATCACACTGCATGCCTGCGCTATGTAGTAGCCCTTACAATGTAATTTGCTTCTGTCTTCTACTATCCATGTATTTATGTTGTTTACTCACAAGGTTCTGGATTGTTAAGTCTGCTCTAGAAAACACCTAAAGCACCTAATGTTTTAGAAAATTCTAAAGCACCTTAAAGTAATGTTTAATAGATTACTATGAGGATGCGTAGAATCATCTGGCAGTTTCCCTAATGTAGAAATAATATCAAATATAATTTAGTCCAAACCTCAGTTAAGCTGTGTATTTAAAACGGGAAGATGCCATCCTAGCATAGCTATAATTAGTGTGGAAATAGCCCCCTGCATAGCAGCACACAGTGACATAATTGCCTCCTTTAAATATTTGAACACAGTTACGTCTAGTTATTAAACTTCCAAATACCAAACAAAATAATGCTTCTGTCTTTACCTTTAACATTAAATAAGAATGTCTTCCATAGGAGCAGGCAAAGTTTCTTATTTTAAAGCCATTTTGAAATTTAGCTTCATGTTAGGAGACATGTTGAATTTTTAAAGAAGAAGAAGAAGAGGAGGAGGGGGAGGAGGAGAAGGAGGAGGAGAAGAGAAGAAGGAGAAGGAGAAGGAGAAGAAGAAGAAGAAGAAAAAGAAGAAAAAGAAGAAGAAAAGAAGCAGCAGCAGCTGCTGCTGCTGCTACCGGATCACTGACTTCTGGGAGTCTTGGGCTTCACTCTTGCGGTTAATATAATATTCTCATATGAAGAAGTACATATACAAAGTCAAAAGTTAAGCCATATACTTTATAGAGTGTTATTGTCATTTTTTGGATACTAGTATATTGGCAACAATAATTTGAGGCATAACAAAACCAAATACATTAGATCTGTATTTTACAGTAAATTTGATTCATAAAGCAATCTGTAATCGCACCTTTGCCAGCCAGACTAGCCAAATCAGTGAGCTTCCCATTCAGTGAGAGACGCTGTCTCAAGACAATCAGGAGACTGATCAAGCAAGTGACCCAGCACCCATCCTGCTTTGTGCTCCTCCTCCTGAGCACACATAGGACTTGCACGCTTAAAACTCCAAACACTGAGGACACTAAAAAATGGAATTGTCAGGCCAAAAATCTTCCTAAAGTATGAGTCTGTAAAGTGTAGATATTCATGTTATGTGCTAAAATACATATTACCGGCTAAGTTTTAAATAAATAAACTGTAAATAATAAGCCATGAGTTCTTTGAGCATAGAGTCAGCAACTGAATATAAATGGGCACACAAACCTTTTGAAGTCCTATGTTTTTTAAAATAAATGTGGTTGGCATTCATGATGACTTCAAAGATAAAAATAACAATGCATTCTAAGCTACTCTTGAGGATAGCTCATTTGCAAATATATCTCTTTGGTGATTTGCATGGATTAACAATTAACAGTGTTGCCACTCCTCCAGGAGAAAGATGGGCATCAAGTGAGGGATGGGGTTGCCATCCCACAGTCAAAATCTCTGACCCGTAATTGATCCTGTCAGAAAGAACTGCAGGGACAAAAATGTAGAAGAGTCTGAGGAAAAGGAGGACTAGTGGGATCCAGCTCAAGGGGAGGCCCCAAGGCCTGACACTATTACCAAGGCTATGGAGTGCTCACAAAAAGGGGGTTATCATGATTGTCCTCCAAAAGATCCAACAAGCAGCTGAAAGAGTCAGATGCAGATCTTGTGCGCAAACAATGGGCTGAAGCTGCTGACCCCTGTGGTTGAATAAGGGAAAAGCTGGAAGAGGCTGAGGAGGAGGGCGATCCTGTAGGAGGACAAACAGTCTCAATTAATCTGGACCCCCGAGATCTCTCAAACACTGGACCACCAACCAGGCAGCATACATCAGCTGATATGAGGCCCTGACACATATACAGCAGAGGACTGCCAGGTCTGGGCTCAGTCAGAGAAGATGCACCTAACCCTAAAGAGACTGGAGGCCCCAGGGAGTGGGGAGGCCTGGTGTGGTGGGAGGTCCAGGGGAGACATCCTCATGGAGACAGGGAGGAGGTATGTTAAGTGGAACAGTCAGAGGGTGGGGGGATAAAATCTGGGCTGTAAAAAAAAAATATTAAATGAAATTTAATAGGAAAAACAAACAAACAAAAAACAAAAACAAAAACGAAGACCAACCTGGGTTTGGCAGTAGGCGTTCACTTCTGGGGAACAATTTCAGGATCAATTTTCACTGAGTCAACTCACCTTCTGGATCTTCCAGCCACAGACCTTAATCCACACCAGCTTGTGCTGCCCTTCCTAAGCTGAGAGTAGAGGCCAAGTCTCTCAAAACCTGTCTGTCCTCACCTCATCAATTCCCAAATATCGCTGGACAGGAACTTCCTCTGAGAGTCCTGTAGGAGATTGAGTTTGAGAAATGAGAAGGCAAGAAACTAAACTCAAGCAGCTCCTGGCAAGCCATGGAATAGGAAGACTGGGGGAGGGGGGGGTCTTAGTTTTAGAAAGCCGTGGAAGAATAGGAACCATCTTCGATCCATCCAATGTGACTTTAATGTCTGTTTCCAGTACCTTCCAGTGGCATAAATTAGGGAAACCACAGAAATAATGTTTTCTAAAATTTTTCCAGGAACTCCAGAACGCAAACACTGTCGATACTGGGCCATTTTCATAAAGTATACAAATAAAAATGGGGCTGGGAAGGTAGGTCAACCATTAAAAAATAAAAATGAGAAACGGAAATTTCAGTGTTGGCTTGATCGTGTAATATGGTGAAACGTAAAGTCCTGAGTCTGAGTTTATTTTTGATGTGTTGTTTAATCCTCCTACATACCAGAATGAGTGAGGCACAACTGAAACTGGAGTGATAGATGGGAAGATAAAGCGGAAAGCAAAGGGTTGGTTTGGGAAGCTGTTTTCAAGAAAGGAGTCTTTTCAGAGTCATCCCGCTAAGCTTTGTACCAGGGTTGGGCAATATTAGATCAGTAATGGTATTTACCCCCAAAAGAGTGTGTTCTCATGCTGAGACACAATTTCTCAATGCTGTGATGGAACTCTAAAAGTAAAGCAAGCTCGTTATTATAAGCGCCTATGAAAGTGTATAAGCTTCACATAGCCCTCCTCTTCATGAACACAGAAGACAGACGAAGAACAAGACTGCCCATTTCCATTACAAAGAGCAAGACTGATGCACAGTGTACATATTAGTGAACACTCGCAAGTGATAACAATGAGGTATTGTGTCCAATATGCAAGGCATTCATAGAATGCCTCCAAATTTTTAATATTAAGCAAACACCAGTAGAAATTCAAGTTTTCACACAGTATGAATTTTCTAGTTGAAAGTTTGTAGTTTTCTGTCATTCTTATCTTCCACTGGGTATAAGAGTGAATGTGTGTGCATGAACATAAGTGTGAGTGTGTGTGTGTGTGTGTAAGGAAGTGTGCATGTTTGTGTACATGGGTGCATGTTTGTGTGTTTGTATGTTTTTTTTGTGTGTGTGTGTGAGTGAGGGAGTGTGCATATGAATGTGTTATGTGTGTGCATGGATGTGTGTGTGTGTTTGTGTGTTTGATGTGTGTGTGTAACTAAAATTTAAAGAAAGAAGCTATGAATCTTGAAAAGAGCAAGATAGTACATGACAGGAGTTGGAGAAAGGAAAGAGAGGTGGGAAAATGATATAATTGTATTTTTATTTTAAAAAAAATAAAATTGTTTTAAAAATAACATTGGTGTAACTTTCCAGCTGTTGCTGAATGAATTCTCAACAAAAACAATTTAATATGATACTTTACTTATAATTATGAAATGCCTACTCAGTTATAAACATACCTTGAAACTAATTCTCTTCCTAGTAGAAATATTATGGAATATACCTCTTTCAGAGCTCAGTTTATCTGGTTATTTTAAGGACTCTTTTTGTTTTATGTGTGTGAGTATTTTACCACATGCATGCCTGATCCCAAGGAACTAGAGTTACAGCCTATCATGATCTATCATGTGAATTCTTGGAACTGAACCAAGGTCATCTGCAAGAGCAGCCAGTGTCTCAACCTCTGAGCCATCTCTCCAGCCCCTCTCCAGTTATATTAAAGATACTCATAGTCACAGTCTCCCAATAGAAAAACAACAAAGAACACAAAGTGTTATTCTCTAATTTCTCATCTTTGAGTTCTCTGAATAGGCTGAGTATTTTGAGTTTGCCAGAAGGACAGATTCAGAGTGGCACTTTGTTTCTTCATTTTCTCCTTTCCTTTCGAATTACACCCAAAAATGCTCTTTTCAACACCACCACCATGCTCAGCCATGAGCAACTAATGATGTTTGATTTATGTCATAAAATCTACTACTGTGACTTTCTAGACACTGAACAATCAGACAAGGCCTATCTTATACAAATATATCCTAAAAGAGCTATTTCTTTTACCCAAATTATGTGGAACATTCTGTCAATGTAAATACTATTTACTGAAACATTTAAATAGCTGGATCAAGAGTAATATTTTTCCTTAATATTAATGAAAGTGATGCATGTTCTCTCCTTTGTTATTTAACTAAATAAAATTGTCCTGTTTGGCCCATACCTTAATTCTTCATATTAGAATTCTTATATGGAAATTAATCTCATTTCATGTAGTTCATTTTACTTCATAAAAACTTCTACCATGTCATATTAACAATTATTTATTTCTATTCCAAATGTAGTTGAAAATTGTCTACTTTATGTTTTCTGGTCATAAAAGATTAAAATAAAGCAAACAAACCCCAGGGAAGTACGTGAGTGTGTAGTACTCACAGTGAGACACCCTGAGGGAAGTGCTACACAGTAATCCATTTGTGGCACTGTGAGATTTATTTTTCAAACACTTGACCCACAGAGAATTCTATCACTAGATCAACCCATACATTATGAAGAAAAACGTACTTAAGCAAAAGAAGGCTAGGTCATGAGGGGAAAAGTTAAGTCTAAGAATCTAATGTCATTCTGTAGCTATTTTATTAAAATTCTATCAAAGTCACAGTTTCTTTTCCAGCTTTGCTGTCTTTATCTTTAAAAATCTGTATTTATCACCTACCATGTATTAACTGTATTCCATTTTCCATAGCCGTTTGGTAAGATTCTGAAGTTTAGTTTGAAAACATTCTTAATTTGTCACCAAGTATAGAATACTGACATTTTAATACAGTGTAGTATACTTACAGAAAATTAATATATATTTCTTAGAGGACTCTGGAACATGCCAAGGGAAGACTCTTAATTAAGAGGTTACTTCTTTTCATTGCAAATGTAGGATAATGGTCACAGTTTTCTTTCTCTGAATTGTTATACAAGACACCTTTGTTATCCTTAGAGGCAAAAGATAATAAATGAGTATATAGCATATAGGATAATTTGAAAGCTGACAGTAGAAATCCACTTAAAAAGTCAGGAATAAGACTTGGTATGTCAATTTAGAATTTTAATCATGCCATTTAGGAGGCCGAAGTACATAGATCCCTGTGTTTTTAGGTCAGCTTTGTCTACATAGTGAATTACAGGCCAGCTAGCTAGCTAGCAATAACTTCTTTCAAAATACCTAAACCAAACCAAACAAACAAAAATCCAAATAGAATATGGTAAAGGTTCTTTAACAGAAAGTCATGAAAAACTCTTGTGAAACTTAGGAAGATAGAAGATTAGGACAGAAAAAAAATGACCTGAAACTATTGCATTTTTTTATAAGAAAGCAAACCACATAAAACTTGTCATGAACTTCCTACTTAACAACTCCAATGGGAATATTAAACGTAGATTACAACAGGGGAAACAAATCACACACTGAATCATAAATTTATAGATATTGCTAACTTGCAATAAGAGCAAAACCTCCAGCTGCATTGTTCTGGCACCTGGGAAGAGCTTTCTGCTACCGTCCCTGGCAAAACTCAGGAACACCTGATACCTGTTTTTACTCCTTGTAATTAAAAACAACACATTCCAAATAGTTACACATAATCTGCGGTCAAAAGGCCATATTAGGACAGCTGAAATAGCTCAGCTGCACTTCCAGACAACAATTACTTTCCTTAATTAGACCTGGACGAGGTAATTTGAAAAGAAACTGACCCTTCTCCAAGGCCTATTCTGCTACAGTAAAAATTCATAAAATGAGTTTTTATTGGAACAGAGGGAAAGCATCAGCATTATAACCTGGATATATCAGACACAGAGTTGCGCAATAAAAATGGTGATACTTTTCTTTGAGAATGTTCTTCCTTCCCTGTTCTACCATGGATAGCCACTATCTCTTATTTGTAACAAAGGTTCATGGTCATTCCTTACACCAAACATATTCACCCCTTTACTGTCTGGTGTATCAGTTTTACTATCAAAACATCCTTTTATCTACGTGCAGGATGAAAAAAATGGTGGGAAGGATGCATTCTGTAAAAATAGGATGGAAATCTCACTTTAACAGCAACAGAGAAGTCACAAAATTGCAATCATTTATGTTTGACAGAAGCTTTTGTGCATGACCTGTATAAGGATGATGATACATCTGTGTTAAGGGTTGAAAATGTTGCCTGAAAAACTTAGAGCAGAAAATAAATGAGTTGGGAATCTATGAGTGAGCCAAGAGATTTGGCTAGATGTTTTCTCAGACAGTTCGAGCAGCAGTTGCAAAATTCTAAAGCCTAGCAGGAGTCACTATCCTTTGGTGCAGGATCCTTCATCCAACATTGCAGATTCCACCACTGATCTATGGTGCAGGATCCACCAAGTTTCGGCTTCTGATCATGTATCTATATCCTTATCTACACATGCTACCAACAGCCCTATGAAGAGACACCACTATCTACAGCTTCGCTGGGACTTGTCTGCCTTTCTTTCTTTCTTTCTTTCTTTCTTTCTTTCTTTCTTTCTTTCTTTCTTTCTTAGATATTTACTTTAATTACATTTCAAATGTTTTCCCCTTTTGAGGTCTCCGATTCGGAAACCCCCTATATCATCCCCCTCCTTTTCCTCTATGACGGTGCTCCCCCACCCACACACACACTCCCTTCTTCCCTCTCTAGCATTCTCCTACATGGGGGTATCTCACACCCTCAGGCCCAAAGGCCTGTCCTCCCACTGATGGCTAACAATGCAATCCTCTGGTGACCAGCACCGTGGGTCCCTCCATGTGTATTCTTCGGTTGGTGGTCCAGTCTCCAGGAGCTCCAGGAGGTTCTGGCCAGTTGGCACTGTTGTTCCCTCCATGGAGCTGCAAACTCCCTCAGCTCCTTCAGTCCCTTCTCCAACTCCTCCATCCTGGACTGAACACTCAGTCCAACGATTTCTTAAGGAACCTCGTTTAGCAATTTAGGAAGTCTCCTCTGTCTTTTTGAGTGATTATTTCATGGAGCTTCCTGAACTTGCTTTCAAGTAGACTTTGCTGATCTCCATCCTGAATGCTGGGATTGCAGAGGTGTGCCCACTTCTGGCTTGCTTTTTTTTCCTTCTGCTTCATCCTCTTCTTAAAGTCAATCAATCCATTACACATAATTTAGAGTACCTAGATATCAATGAAGAAGTTAGGAAAGAGAAAACCTTTGGCTCTGATACTGAGTTTGCAGTCACCATCAAAATGCTGGTAAAAAAGAGAAGGGCATTACATAGTTAAATATCAAGATGTTTGATGGCTTCATACACAAAGATCCTGATATACAGAATCTTTTAGAGAGGAGAGTAGGAGGTCAGCATACCTGTTGGCTGCTTGCTGGATGCCTTACCTAGACAAAACCAGTATGAACAGGATTAGGAGAAGAATGACAGTAGCAATTCAGACATGGGTATATCAGTATCTCAAAAATGCAGTGGCCACAGCACACTGTGGCTGAGGAAACATTCAATGAAGGAGTTATTGAGTACTTTTAGCCTGTAAGTTTAAATTCTGAGATACTAAGAATTTTTACACACACATACACACACACACACACACACACACACACACACCATTGAAATCTTAGGGAACTTGAAGAGTGAACCAAGTAAATGTTATCTTTTCAGGATATATACATATGCGATTGCTTTTCATTATCACTGTAGTAAGTGTTATTCCTAATTCCCATATTAGTGTCTGAATATGATGTCAAATATTAAATGATGGAATCTAACTAGAAAATCTTATGGCCTCTATAATTTTCTAACACGAAAGTACTTGCCAGTTACATGATTTCAAAATTTAGTAGCATGCCTGAAAGCCCAAGAACAAAAAAAGAAGAAATATAATCCAAAACAGGAGTAGATGACAAGAAATAATCAAACTCAGGCCTGAAATAAATAAAATGGAAATAAAAATATCAATACAAATACTCAATAAAACAAAGAGATTATTCATTGAAAAAATCAGTAAGGCTGATATATGCTTAGATAAATTAACTAAAATTCAGACATAGAATATCCAACTTAATAAGTTTAGAGATAAAATTAGGAAATAAAAAGACATTAATGAAATCTATAGAATCATAAGAACATATTTTAAAAATGTACTCAACCAAGTCATAAAACCTAAAAAAAGTTGGTAAAATATCTTGGCATATACATACTACCAAATTAGATAAGATCAGGTAAGCAATTTAAACATACCTCATGAAATATAATCAATAATTAAAAGTCTATCAAGCCAAAGATAAACAAATAATAAAAAAATAAAGCCAAGGGACAGATGGTTTTAGCGAAGGGTTCTACTAGAATTTCTAAGAATCATCGCCAATATTTCTTAGAATAATGTACAAAATAGAAACAGAAGGAACATTCCCCAATATTTTTTATGAAATCATTGTCACCCTGACACCTAATCCTCATAAAGAGTTAACAAAGGATATTACAGACCAATTTCCCTTATGGAGATAGATGTAAAAATTCTCAATAAAATACTTGCAAACTGAAAGAACACATCAAAATGACCTTCCACTATGATCACTTCCATATATGCTTTCCATATACCATTTTGTATATGCTTCCATATACAAAAACTAGTATGATCACTATATAACCAAACTGGAAGAAAGAAAAGGAATACACATGATCATCCCATTTGATTTTGTTTTTCAAATAAAAATGGTACAATTTGTTTTATTAATAGGATGAAATATTGGAATGAGGGAAAAGTTCCTTTGAAGCACTAAAATGTTAAGAAATTCCTATTATTGCATAGTGAAAACTAGTGACAGAGAATTACAATTTTTTGGGATATTTTATTTATTACATTTTGAATGTCATCCCCTTTCCTGGTTTCCCTTCCGCAAACTCCTTATCCTATCCTGCCTCCCCCTATTTCTTTGAGGGTGTTTCCCCCAACCACTCACCCAATCTCACTTCCCCACACTGGCATTTCCCTACACTAGGGCATCAAGCCTTCACAAGACCAAGGACCTCTTCTCTCATTGATGAGCAACAAGGCCATCTTCTGCTACATATGCAGTTGGGACCATGGGTTACTCCATGTGTACTCTTTGGTTGGTGGTTTAGTTCCTGGGAGCTCTGGGGATGGGAGGAGTCTGGTTGGTTGTTATTGTTGTTCTTCTTATGGGGTTGCAAACCCCTTCAGCTCCTTCAGTCCTTTCTCTGACTCCTCCATTAGGGACCCCATGTTCAGCCCAATGGTTGGCTGCAAGCATCTACATCTGTATTTGTCAGGCTCTGGTAGAGCCTCTCAGGAGACTGATACATCAGGCTCTTGTCAGCAAGCACTTCTTGGCATCCTCAATAGTGTCTGGTTTTGTTGTCTGAATATGAGATGGATCCCCAGGTAAGGCAGCTTCTGGATGGCCTTTCCTTCACTCCCTGCTCCACACTTTGTTCCTGTATTTCCTTTAGACAGGAGCCATTGTGGGTTAAAAATTTGGAGATGAGTGGATGGCCCCATTCCCCAACTGGGGGCCTTGCCTAACCTCTAGATATGGTCTCTACAGCTTTTCCCTCCCCTTTGTTGATCAACCCATTTGTAGAAAAAGCTTTTGACAAAATCCAACACTACTTCATGGTAAAAGTCTTGAAGAATCTTGGGATATAAGGGACATAGCTCAACATAATATAGATGGTTTTCAGCAAGCCACAGCCAACTTCAAACTAGATGAAAAGAAAATCAAACCTCGCCACAAAAATGAAGAACAAGAAACTGATGCCTACTCTCTTCATACCTATTCGATACAGTCTTTGAAGTCTCAGCAAGAAAAATGAAACAATTGAAGGATATCAAAGGTAAGTAGAAAACAAAGAAGTCATTGTATCTTTATTTGCACATGATATGATCGTATACATAAATGACCCTAAAAACTCTACCATGAACCTTCTACAGCTGATGAACATCTTCAATAAAGTAACAATGTACAAGATAAACACAGTGATTCAAAAGTCTTCCTATATACAAATGACAAATAGACTGAGACAGAAATCAGGGAAATATTACCTTACACAATAAATTAAACAAATGTAAAATATCTCAGGGTAACTCTAATCAATCAAGTGAGAGGATTTTATAATAAAAACCTTAAAACATAAAGACTGAAATTGATTGATGTAAGGTGGAATCTCAGGGTCGTTTTGGTTTGCATTTTTCTGATGACTAATGACTGAACATTTCTTTAAGTGGTTTTCTGCCATTCAAGTTTCTTCTGTTGTGAATTCTCTATTTAGCTCTGTACCCCATTTTTTAATTGGGTTATTTGGTTTTCTGGAGGTTAGTTTCTTGAGTTCTTTATATATTTAGGATATTAGCCCTCTTCCAGATATAGGATTAGTGAAGTTTTTTTCTCAATTTGTAGGCTGCTGATATTATTGACAGTCACTTTTGCCTTACAGAAGATGTTCATTTTCATGAGGTACCATTGGTGTTCTGTTCATGAAATTTCCCCATGTGCCAATGAGTTCGAGGCTCTTTCCCACTTTCTCTTCTATTAGATCCAGTGTATCTGGTTTCATGATGAAGTTCTTGATCCACTTGAACTTGAGCTTTGTGCAAGGTGATAAATATGGAAAGTCTTCTACATACAGATCATCAGTTAGACCAGCACCATTTATTAAAGATGCTTTCTTATCCCACCATATGGTTTTGATTTCTTTGTCAAATGTCAAGTGTCCATTGTTGTGTGGGTTTATTTCTGGGTCTTTGATTCTATTCCATTGTTTGACCTATCTGTCTCTATACCAATATCATGCAGTCTTTATCACTATTGCTTTTTAGTACCACTTGAAGTCAGGGATGGTGATTCCCCTAGAAGATCTTTTATTGTTGAGAATCATTTTGATTATCTTGGATTTTTTTGTTTTTCCATATGATGTTGAGAATTGCTCTTTCCATGTCTAAGAACACTTGTGTTGGAATTTTGATGGGGTAAAGAAAAGAGGCAATCCATTCACTGGCTCAACTTAGGATCCATCTCATGGAGGGGGGAGTACACTCCAAATCCTGACACTGATGCTGTAATGGGCTTACAGACAGGAGCCTAGCATGGCTGTCCTTTGAGAGGCCCTACCAGCAACTGACTGAGACAGACACAAATACATATACCCAACCATTGGACTGAAATAGGGGACTCCTATGGTTGAATTGAGGGAAGGATTGAAGAAGGTTACAGGGAAGACAACCCCATAGGAAGACCTGAAGTCCCAACTAACCTGGACCCAGGGAGCTCCCAGAGATTGAGCCACCAACCAGGCAGCATACATGGGCTGATCTGAAGCCCCTAGCACAGATATAGCAGAAGACTTCCTGGTCTATCCTCTGTGGGAGTGCTTAGATGAGAAGTGAACACAAGCATTCATTCCTAAATCAAAAACTATTGACAATTGAAAGCTGTTCACCAAGAAAAACTTATTTTGTTTCCAACAGAGTCTACATTGATATAAAAAACACACTGAAGGCTGATCCCATGTCTAGCAATGGAGGTCAACACAAAATTAACTCAATGATACTTTTGAAGAATTTTTTTTTTTGTCTCATCATTTTTTTTAATCTTACAGATCTTTTGCTTGCATATTATTTTTGGGTTTTATTACATTTTTGTTACATATTATTTCTGATTTTGTTTCTGTTAGCTTTCTGTGGATCTGAATGTGTTTCCTATGCCTTTCCTTTGGTTCTTTTTGTTTTTCTTATTTATTTAGTCTTGTTTTTTAATTATTGCTATCATCACCATTATTGTCATTTTATATGTCTGTTTGTGTTCTAATGAGAGATAAACTGAAGAGTAGCTGTTGTATAGCATGCAGGAAGAGCTGTAGTGGGCAAGTGAAAGTTCGGGTGACAGCCTACAATTTGCATGGCTGTGGTAGATGTAACCTGCAGAGGCATGGCCCCAGGGGCTTCCTCCAAGGATTGTTTGTTATTACTGATGTGCCTTCTTCTCCAGTTTGTCATTGCTATCTATATCCTTCCGATTCTTCACATTGTGTGATTGGGCATGGGAAGATCCTCACTGCCTATCCCCTGGTTGTAATTACTTCCTAGATGACAGCTCACTCTGTTGGGCAAGTTTCCTGCAGATCAAGATGAAAACGAATGCTCTGAGATAAAGCTGTTTAGATAATTTAATGATTTCATGGAATTTCTGATGTGATTTAAGTAGTTTTAGGAAGTTAAATTATTTTGGGAAGTTCATGTAGTTAATAGAAAGTTTAAAGTTAGAATCAAGAATGGAATGTGCCCCTTCCTCATCAAAGACGAAGAGCTGCACAGGCGACAAAAGCAGTACAGGTGAGCTGTCCAGTGAGCTTTTATGTGTTACAAGCATGTTACTGTTGCGGCAAGAAAATTAGGCTTGGGACAAGCCAATTATCAAAGATGATATTCATTTGTGATTGAACCTGAGTTCCTGTATCTTGTGCTCTAGGGATGTAGCCATAGTTTTCAATGTGTACCATGAGAAGGCAGTGTTATGAATACAGAGAAAATAATTATATTATAAGAACAGAGAGCAAATGATTAGTCAGTTTAGCTAAACAAGACTTCAAAACGTAAGATAGATGATGATCTGTTTCTTGGTAAATATAAATTGTTATCAGTTAAGCATAGGAAAGAACTTGCTACTATAGACTGGCTTGTTTAAACTTTGTTAATTAATGACAAAAGACTCATTGCTTTAGGATTGCGATGAACTTATGGAAAGATAGATGGGAAATGCTTAGTTAGGTTCAAGTTTCAAGACTACATGATCAATAATCCTTTTGCATTTCCTTTTGTGTTATGCCTCTAATCTGTTGGGGTTTTTTTTAAGAATATGTGTTGGTGGGGGTTGTTTTAGACAATATGTAACTTGTGCCTGTGTAAGTTTTTTCTTACATGGAGAACTGTCTTAGGTGGCAGAAAAGGGCTGAGGGGAAAAAAACAAAGTTGTTGGACCCTGTTTGTTGAAGCCTTACTCTATCCATTGTGTCTGTCTGTCTGTATATATGTCATATGTATGTATGTAGTATGTATGTATGTAGTATGTATGTATGTAGTATGTATGTATGTGTATGTGTGAAGCTGTTAGTGCCTGGTAGAACTTGCTTTATCTACCAATTGTGTGTGTATATGTGTGATTTTTCCTTTTATGCTGGCTCCAGAGAATTAAGTTCTGCTCCCTCAGAAGCAGTGTGCTGAGTGACTTTTCACCAACTCCAAGCTCAGCCCTCCTTGGTTTACCCTTGTGTTGAAGCTGGCCTTCAATAAGTATCAATGTGGGATACTTGTTGGGAGAGGAAGTTGGGGGAATCTGTGAAGAGTTGTGGCAGAGGAAACTGGAATCATAATACACTGTATAAAAAAATCTATTTTCAATTTTTAAAAAATGGAAAAAAACATCTACAAAGTTTCTCCCAAATCATGGGATCTTTTCATAAAATGGCTTCATAGATAGATGTTTTTAATCAGCTAGGAGCAACCTTGGTATAGATTTTGAGAACATAATAGTTGCATGGAGATGGGGTAAAAAAAATTCTTTAGGTGAAGAAAAATTAGAGGAGGAAAGTGAAAAAAGATGGGTGTAATTTAAAGCCATTTCTCAGTGTGAGATAGCTGATCTCAATCTCTCTGAGACTTTCAGTGAGCCACAGCTCGCTGCCTGAGGAGTGAGAAATGGGGTATTTGAACAACAGTGTCTGTGTATCATTGCTGAAAGTCTAGAGGAAAGCCTCCCACATGCCAATTGTAGAGAAATCTTAGTTTTCTCTGTAGCCTCTGAGGCTTCAGAGCAAATGCGGAGTGCTGACAAACAGATGCCAGATAACACATAAAGCCACAAGAAGGGGATGCAGAAGAATCACAGTCATCATCTGTTATGGCCCATATCCATGTGATAGACTGTCTTCAACTCCAGAGCACTGAAGGCCACCTGCCTAAGCTGTGGGTGCTCATAGTAAAGCAAAGGCACTGACTAGCTCGTATCCACAGACGTCTATGGTTCTTGGTGTCATCTTCTGGGTTACATGTATTTTGACTTTTGCCTTCGCTTTTTCATATGTGAGTACGTAGAGATATAAACAGTAAGACTGGATGTTAATATCATTTCTACATCTGTTTTTCCATTCCCATCCCTGGCACCCAGAATGATGTCTCCAAGACTAATTGTTTATTACTAAATGCCTAGGCCGTAAGCTTTGGCTCATTCCTTGACTAGCTCATAATTTATTTAACCCATTTAAACTATTCTATGTCTACAATTTGATAACTTACTTCTCTTTCAGTCCCCTGGTGCTTCTTTCTCCACATCTCCTCAGCCTCTCGCTCAGCATCTCCCCGAGTTCATCTACCTGCTGGTTTATGATTGTCTCCTTGAGTCTCTCTGCCCTGCATCCTCCTGAATCTCTCATTTATCCAGGAATCCTCTTTCTTCCTACCAGTGTCCCACCTCCTATTTCCTGCCTCCTGCCTCAGCTCATTGGCCACTGGCTTTTTTATTGACAGATGACCCATATACGAGATTCTTTCTACAATTGGAAAGAATTTTCATTGGTGCAGTTTGTAGGGAAGATGAGACTGGTAATGAACTGCAAAGGTAGTATTTATTTCATTAAAGATGTACATTTATGTTGATGGTAATTCGTTGTGATATCAAATAATATTTATTCCACATTTTCCTAAGTTATAAGCTTTCCTAGAGAGTTGAAACAGAAATGGTAATTAGAAATATCATTTCTACTTTTGCAAATTGTGACATCAATTTAGCAATTAAGAGTAATGAACTCAATTCCTTTAGTAATTTTTTCTGTTGTTAGTAAAATATAGCATTCCCTTATGCACTCAGAATTGAATAAACATTTTGTAATTTGCTTTCCAAAATCTTTTAGATTCTTGGCAGAAAAACTACCCTAGGTTATTTCATCTTATTTTGGTTTGAGCTTTACTGAATTTTCTTATTTTTTTAGTTTTTGTTTTTGACAGTCTCACACATTTATAAAGCACTTGCTATTTACTCTCACCCTTCAATGACTCAAACAAATAGACCTAAAATGATAATAAACTGTCATTTGGATCTATGGCCTGAGTGTCTACAAGCAATAAAGGATCACGGTTTATGAAATAATATAAATATTCCCACCTTTTTTTCTAAGTTTAGCCTTTTCTAGGCTTTTGTATAATAAGAGATTATGGGCACTTGACATTCTGATCCAGGAGCCCAGTAATTGTTTTTATAAATGCCTTGGAGAAGCAGAAATTCAACATGCAAGACTTGGCAAGGCAGCAAGCTTGCTCTGTCCACACATTCCGCATTTTCTCAGCTCTGTGATTAATAGTGTCTAATGTAAGGGCCTGCACCCAAAGTCACATGTAAGTGGATGGATACATATATATGTTTATATGTAGTTTTTATCTACTGCTTGTAAATATGATTATTAGTAGGAATGATGACTATGCTTTGCACCCTCATAGAGGCAAAGGGAAGGAGTGGCATGGGGAGTTTGCAGAGGAGAAACTGGGAAAGGGTACATTTCAAATGTAAATGTAACAAAGTAACTTCAGTATTGCCCTGTGGAAGAGGTCTCTGGCTTTCCTGGGGAAGGTCTGTGACTCTTGGGTTTGACACGGTTCTGTATTAAATATCACATAGACTTCAGTATCCAACTGGATTCCAGGTTTTGCCAGGAAAGTTGAACTTTTCAGAGGTCAAAGAACTAATGCAACCATTTACCATTTGTCAGAGGTGGGAGCAGGGTGCAAACTAGGGCATGCTTATGTTCCTTCACTAAAAATGTATTAATTTAAACCAAAACACTGTCATTAAGACAGGATAATCCTTTAAATAAAAGCAAACACGGGATTCTAACCTGAAACTTTAAAATCTCAATATACTACATTGTTACTTTTACAAATTGGCCCAATTCTTTAAAAAGCTCTGTTTTAGGCTAAAGCTAAGTAAAACATTCCACATCCCAATTTCTGGATTTGTCAATATGTTCTCTTTGTGACAAATGGAACTTGCAAATGTAATCAAGCATCCTAAGACAGAAGATTAATCTAGACTCCTTGGCCAGCGCAATACAATCATGAATATCTTTATAATGGAGAGGAAGAAGTTCATGCAGGAGGGGTTGTTCTCTGGGCTGCTGGGTTGAAGACAGAGGAAGGTACCATAATCCATGAAATATAGAAAGCACCTAGAAGCTGCATATGGAAAAAGTCTTCTTCCCCACAACATACAAAAGGACTGCAGGCCTGCCAGCTCCTTATTGTCAACTCCATGGTAGTTGAGTTGAATTTCTGGCCTCCAAGATTGGAAAATAGAGAATAGAATGTGTTGTCCTGAACTTCAAGGATTTTTGGAATTTTTTTTTTTTAATTCTTGAATTCACTCATTTATTTTTCTGTTTTGTGCAATGACATTTTGAACAACCCAATAATATCTGTATTCTTATAATTTTGATGAAAGGAATTGGAAGTACAAAATATAGCCACTGAGGCCCTCTTTGCTCAGTGAGGAATATCTAATTGTAATCCCTGCCCTGTAGTTAGATTATGCTATGAACTATAGGTACTCTCTTCACTATTGGAAATGGAGTTATTAACATTTTAGAAATACAGTCAGATCAGAGAGCCAATTCTAGAAACCCAAATATGTATTCAGAAATTTCATCCCTAAAGTTCTATTTTTCTAGAACTATACTCAATATAAAAATCTATATTAGACAGAGTTTTCAGGAGAAGAAGCTTGTATAAAGTGTATCTGTGTCCGTCTACATCAAAGCTTGTACAGTATATCTTTGTCTGTTACCTACACCTACATAAGTTATAGACGCAACAACAAGAAAAATGGCAAAGAATTTCACTTTTATTTATTTACCTTTATTTATACAGTATTTAGTCTAAACTATGTTTCTGTTCTTCACTATTCATCTCAAGAGTATATAATGTCAACTTTCTCTGTTCAATTTAGCAGCTTTAAGAGTGTTCTTTTCTTTACTGGAATAATTTGTCTTGTTATTGGTACAGTTAATGAAGAATTAAATCGTCATTTACTTCTGAGATGTAGTGAAAATACTACTTGGAGACTCTGTCAGTCTTTTGAAATGAAAAAAAAACAAAACAGTAGGATGGGATTGTGTTCCCCACAGTTCTTTAGGTTTAGAGTTCTCATCTCAAAACCTCTCAATTAACTTCTGAGATACCAGAGAAACTTTAGCATTGGGTACCCTAAACTATTATTCAGGATGAAGAATCAGGTGTCTGTTCTTGCTAACACTGTGTCCCACCTAGGCTAAAGCCTTGTGCTATCGTGTTCAAAACAGAAAGAAGTTGAGTAGAGAAAAACTACTGTGCTTTCCTATGTGAGGATAAAGATAATTCATACAAAAACAATCTTCCACACTCCACCATAACTTTTATAGCCAATGTCCTGAGACTGAAGAGATGGCCCAGCAGTTTAGATCATTTTACAAGTCTGTTTTTGGATTCTGTAATCTTTTTCTTGCATCTTATTATAAATAATGTGTAATAGGTTGTGAAGAATGTATACAATTTAACTTAATAAAAATTTAAGAGATCTCCTCTCTTCCTTCTTCAAGCTCTTCAGTTCCCAATTTAATGTGTTGCTTAATATGTCTCTAAAATGTTCTATCATCTCCCGGAAGTTATTCTTTTTCATCATCCTGAGTATACCAGCTAAACTCAACCAAAGAAGAAAACAAGAATGTCCATAAGTAAATGATATAAAATATGCTATACAATCTATCAGATCACAGAAAACGTGTTCATTTACAATTGCTGCTGAGAGCTAATGCCAGAGATGTCTCTCCCCTCTGCAGATTTTTGGCACTTTGTCAAAAAGATGGCCATGATTTTGCCAGTTAATTTTCAGGTTACCTATTCCATTTTATTGGCTTCCTTGTTTTTAGTTAAAACACCAAAACCAAACAAGCAAGCAAACCAAAAAGCACCTGCGTTGCCAACCAACAACTGGGCTAATGAAAGGAACAATTGGTTCCAAAGAGAAAGCTCACTAGGGAAGTGCAAGTTAAAACTACTCTGAGACATCACCTCACTAATCAGAATGGCTCTTATCAAGAAACCTGACAAATGCTCCAAAAAAGGAGCCCTTATCCATCACTGCTGGGACTGGAAAACAGTATAGCCTTTATACAAATCAGAAAAGATTCTCAAAAATTAAAAATAGAAATAACATATTTTACAGCTACACCATGCCTGGGCATCTACCCAAAGTATCTTTGACCGCAGAGATACTTCATACCAATGTCCAATTCTCAATTGTAAAGAGGTGCAGCTAGCTTAGATGACCATCAACAAGTGAATGTATAACAAAACTATGAATATAGTTGATGAGATTTTTATACAACAGTTAGGAAAAATGAAATTAGGAAATTAGCAAGGAAAAAGACCAGTTTAGGAAATGTAATACTAGGTGAGCAGCCCAAACTTAGAAAAACAAAATAGAAAAGAGGAAAGCATAACCACTCATGTCCTCATTTTTACGTGAATTTTATACATACATACATACATACATACACACACACATGTAATGTAGGCTATATGTGTGCTACATGTGTTATACATGATTTATGAATGCAATTATATATTATAGATATAAAATGTATGATGCATATATGTTTACGACTAGGCATAAATATGCATAAAGGCTAAAATCCTTTCTAGAGCATAACATTAAGATTCTAAGGAGACCTCTGTAGTGCAGAAGAACAGACAGATGGAACATGAAGTGGACAAGAGAGCGCAGGGAATTACAAAGAGGAAGGTATGAAAGCGAGAGGGGTAAGTAGAAAGTAATCTGCCAAAACACACGGCTTTATTTGTTTACATTTCAAACGTTATCCTCTTTCCCGGTCTCCCCTCCACCCCCCCATCCCATCCCTCTCCCCTTTGCCTCTAAAGAGGGTGTTCCCCCACCCAGCCACCCATTCCTGCCTTACCCCTTTAGCATCCCTCTTCTCTGGGGCATCAAGTCTTCACAGGAACCAGCATCTCCCTTCACACTGACGCCAGATAAGGCAATCCTCTGCCATATAAGTAGCTGGAGTCATGGATCGCTCCATGTGTACTCTTTGGCTGGTGGTTTAGACCCTGAGCCCTTGGGATACCATGGGGTTGCAATCCCCTTCAGCTCCTTCAGCCCTTCCCTAACTTTTTTTTTTTTTTTTTTTTTTTGTTTTGTTTTTTTTGAGACAGGGTTTCTCTTTATAGCCCTGACTGTCCTGGAGCTTACTCTGTAGACCAGGCTGGCCTTGAACTCAGAAATCTGCCTGCCCCTGCCTCCTGAGTGCAGGGATTAAAGGCGTGCACCACCACTGCCCGGCTCTTCCCTAACTCTTTCATTGGGGTGCCTAGTGCCTAGGCTTAGTAGAACGTGGTTTGGTGTCTGCTGATGGAATGGATCCCACAGTGGAGTGTAGAGTGGTCACTGGGTGGCCTCCTGCATTTCGTTTAGAATTTTCTGTGTTAAAATTTTTTGAGATAGGTGGGTAGCCCCATTTCTCCATGGGGGCCATTACTGGAGGTGGTCTCTTCATGTTCTATCTCCCTGCTATTGGGTATTTTTGACTAATGTCATCCCCATTGGGTCCTGGGAGCCTCTTGCATCACTGATGTCTGGGACTTTCCAGCGATTCCCCAAGTTCCCCAGCCCCCATTGCTACTTACTTCTATTCATTCTCCTGGCCCTCTGGACTTCTCTCCTTCTTCCCAAACATGCTCCTGCCCCCTTTTTCTTCCCCCTCCCCTCTCTCACTCAGGTCCCTCCCTCTTCTGTCTCCTGTGATTATTTTGTTCCCCCTTTTAAGTCGGTTTGAAGCATCCACTCTTTGGCTGCCTTCCTTCTTTTTAGGCTTCATAAGGTCTGTGAGTTGTACCATGGGTATTCTGAGCTTTGGGGCTAATATCCACTTCTCAGTGAGTACATGGTATGTATGTCCTTTGGTATCTAGGTCACCTCACTCAGGATGATATTTTCTAGTTCCATCCATTTGCCTGCTAAATTCACGAAGTTGTCATTTTTAATAGAGGAGTAATATTTCATTGCGTTAATGTACCACATTTTCTGTATTCATGCTTCCATTGAAGGACATCTGGGTTGTTTCCAGCTACTGGATATTATAAATAGGCTGCTATAAACATAGTGGAGCATGTGTCTTTGTTATAAGTTGTAGTAGTTTGGAGTATATGCCCAGTAGTGGTATTGCTGCATCTTCTGGTAGAACTATGTCCAATTTTCTGAGGAACTGCCAGGCTGATTTCCAGAGTGGTTTTACCAGCTTGCAATCCCATCAGCAATGGAGGAGTGTTCCTCTTTCTTTCTCTACATTCTCACCCGCATCTGCTGTTGCCTGAGCTTTTTATCTTAAGTACCCTCTTTAATTTATTTATTTTTTATTTTTTGGTAATTTAAAATTTTTATTACAGAATTTACCCTTCCTTTTCTTCCTTGTAATCCCTCCTATGCACTACCCTTTGTTCTCATTCAAATTCATAGCTGCTTTTTCTTTAACTGTTGTTACGCAAACACATGCATGATCACATGTACACACACACATACAGGGAGAGACAAACAGAAAGGTAGGCAACCAGGCAGGCAGACAAACAGACATAATTATATTCCTATATAGATACATCCAGCTTACTATGTCTGTCTAATGTTGTGTGTACACTTTTAGGATCCCAGTGCTATAAAAGACCCTCTGTAGTGACAAGTGAAACCATTTCCAGAACAACTGGCAAAAAATTATTGATGGGGTGCATTTGGCTCTCCTGGGCAATAAGATAGGTCACACTAACATGTGTCATGAGTCACAGGAATGGAGAACAATAGTTAATTAAAAAATAACAACCTTGGGTTGGAGAGATGGCTCAGTAGTTAAGAGCACTGACTGCTCTTCCAGAGGTCCTGAGTTCCATTCCCAGCAACCACATGGTGGCTCACAAACGTCTTTAATGGGATCTGGTGCACTCTGCTGGTGTGTATCTGAAGACAGCTGCAGTGTACTCGTATAAATAAAAATAAATAAATCTTTAAAAAGTTATTTTAAAACTCTAGCTGTGATCTGTTATAATAATAATAATAATAATAATAATAATAATAATAATAAACAACTTAGGTAATCAGGTTAATCCCCAAATGAACCCTATGGTCAAATTGCATTGATAGAATTACCTTTTGTGCCACTACACATGAGTTTACAATGGCTCTTATCTTTCTTAAGACATGGATCTTAGTTGGATCCCAGCTCTATTTCCTTAATCATAGCATCATGCGTCCAGTGAACACCATAATGTATTTCCTTTTGAATTCCTACTTAGACAGCACTAATCGGAGGCTCTGTTCTTGGCTCTTCCATTTTGTAACTTTCAGAGCCAAATGTAGGCTATAGTTAATATTTCCTACCTGGTAAGTTATAGTTCAGCAACTCCTATACACCCAACCCTCAAAATCTAGCTACAGCTCACTACCACTGACCATTCCTGCTATCTGACAATCCAGTCTAAGTCATCAGACTCCAACCTGCACTGCCTCTCTTAATAGACAACTAGACAGATAGATAGTTGATAGATAGATAGATAGATGATAAATAGATACATATAGACAGATACATAGATGATAGATACATAGATACATAGACAGATACATAGATGATAGGTAGGTAGATAGAGAATATAACTATATAATATAAACATTATTTAATAGTGCATATACTCTATTATACTTTTATATACTTTACTACACTATTCAATTTCCCCTTTTCAAAAAGTGCTATATTTTAAAAGCATAAGGCAAATCCCATCCCACCCTCTCTCAAAATCATGCAAGAATTTTCAATATTATTCAGAATAAAAACAAACATCTTAATATTACAGTGTTCTATAAAATCCCTTATAATTTGTAATGTTATTCATAAGATACACGTCCTTCACTGTCATTTTCATTCTATGGTTGGAATGAATCAGAACAAACTTTCTACAAAACTATTCTATTCTCTTACAGGTCCAGAAGGGAGAAGCCTGAGACAGGGCTCACCTCACTAGCATCCTGGGCACTCTATTTCTTTGCCTCTTTAGGTTTATGAGGTTGATATGTTCTTCAGCTTGTCTTCCACCCTTCCATCTTCCAGGTGATAACTTCTGTCTTTTTTGCTGCCACATCTGTTGCTCTTTAACTTTCTTTGGATTCCCTTTACAAAGATACTTCTGAGTACAGGAATAGGATACCAACAAAGGATAGTTCAGACTGTCTCTCCACTTCAACATAGCTAGCTATGGAATAACTGCTAAAATATAATAAATTTAAAATCAAGAATAGAATGTGCCCCCTCCTCATAGAATAGCAGGTAAAGCCTGAATAAAAAGGGGGTTCAATGTGCTTTCATGTGACAACACAGGCCCATCATGACTGCCCTCTGAAAGGCCCAACAAGCAGCTGAGTCAGATGCAGATACTTACACCCAACCAATGGACACCTGTGGATGAACTAGAGAAAAGCTGAAAGAAGCTGAGGAGGAGGGCGACCCTGTAGGAGAACCAGCAGTCTCAACTAACCTGGACCCTTGGGATCTTTCAGACATTGGACCACCAACCTGGCAGCATACACCAGCTGATATGAGGCCCCCAACACATAGACAGCAGAGGACTGCTGGGTCTGGGTTTAGTCAGAGAAGATGCACATAACCCTCAAGAGACATGGGGCCCCAGGGTATGGGGAAGTCTGATGGAGTGGGGATGGGGGACATCCTCTTGGAGACAGGGCATGGAGGGAGGTGTGGGATGTCAACCGTCAGAGGATGGACCAGGAGGGAGATATAGTCTGGACTGTAAAGAAAGATTAAAAATAATAATAATAATAATAATAATAATAATAATAATAATAAAAAAAGAGCATATATAGCTAGCTTTTTGCATTAGTATTTGCCACTATTTTATACATAAAAAACATGTCACACTCTTTTGAATTTGTGCCTTTTCTACTATAATTTAAATTTTGAGATCAAAAGCACCATCATGTAGCCTGCTCAATTTTCTTTCAAGATTTTTCAACATTGTCTTGGTGTGGAGAATGAGCACAGTAAGTAGCAATGAGAGAATATTCCATGCCCCTATAACATGTGTAATAGAAACAACACATTAGTTTTTCTATTTTGAAAATCAGGTGAGCGAACTACCACCACGAAATCTTCAGTTCTAGATGAATTCTTCAAGGTGAGTTAAATATAAAACAATGTATCAAGAATTCAAAGTATGAATGTATAAAGCAAATATGGAACAGATACATGACTGAATTATGTTCTGTCGTTTATACAAAATGAAACCCCAAATTTGCCAGAGAATGCTTGAAACTGAGGATCTCTGTGTTAGCAGAGACAGGTCTGACACAAAAACAGGGACTAGGGGCTTCCACACACATGTGGAACCAAGAAGGAAAAGGAGAGATGAATAGAAAAACTGACCAAGTATGGATATGTATCAGGAAGAAGAAAGGACAGAATGATCACAAAATTAAAATTTGATTAAGATTAATCATATGTATGTATACAAACATTTTATGAGATATTTTGTAAATTAATATACACTGGTAAAAAAAAAAAAATACGTTCCCGCTTTATAGTCATCATTGATTATAAACTACTAAACTGCCAGTTAGAGAAATAACTTCATTGTTTATAATATAATCTCATTAGTTTTCCATTTCCATTATTCAACTAATATGGACTTCAGCACATAAGACTGCCAGTTTCTTCTTTGATGTGCATTTCAGCCTCAATCACTGTCTTATACTTAACATCCATAACAATTAAGTTATGAGCAGAGAAGTGACTACAGAAATGGTACTGGGAGGACTATGCCAACAGCACTTATCCAGGGTCACTATGGCAGCACTGGGCAGCATCTAAGTGGCCTTCAGTCAGCACTGACACCCCATGAATCTCAGTAACACTGGGGTGGGGTCGCTTCAGCATCATCTGAAATCCTTGCCTTCTACACTTGGTTTTCAGAAGATTATTTGTTTCGACAACATCACTGCTCTTTTCTGTCCGTGTATTGGCTTTTGTTAATGGAGATTTGTTAAAGGAATTTGGACAAAGAGGAATGGGCGTGAATCTTTATGCTAAGAGTTCCCTACCTGCAAGGCTTTCACTAAAAAGCTTCATGGTGCGTGAGGAATCACCAGGCTTACACAGCATCTGTCCTCTTATTCCTACCTTGGGTCCTCTGTGGTTTACTTGACCTAAGTCTATGTGAAAGTTCCCTTAAATCTTCTCTAAAAGATCTTATTTTGAATATTTAAACTGTTTTCTTTAGGCACTCTGACTGAAATAGCCTATCAAGTGTGTGTGGGGGTGTGGGGGGCAAGTAAGTTTAAATGAAAGTGAAAAATACACATCAAGAGGTTCTTTCCAAATGATTAAGAAAATAGATAAAAATGTCTTGAAAACAATGTTTTGTTGATATTGAAGGGAGAATACAGGCAAGGGATAAATCCCAACAGATATAATTAACTGATAATACATAATCTCTTGCAAGAAGAATGTTAAGATTGGAACCTCCAGGAAGACTAAATCAAACGTGGATGTAATCTGCTTTTAGCAATGGTATTAAACTGGCTAAGTACGTACACACATGCCAAATGAGTGAACCAATTAATTATCTCTCTCCTTCATTCCATGCAGGCAAATCATTTTCCCTTGTGCCTTCATTAAAATCCCTATCAATCTCATGCTTTGTCACGTACCTATCACCAAGATAATGATAACAATGTAAAACATGGCCAGCTTAAATAATAAGGGTTCACAGTTCATGTGTACAGAACCTTCTATGAATCTGTGAAGAGATCAAGTAGCTCAGCTAGTGACACTTTTGAACCCATGAAGGCCAGCAGGATATTTAGTGACTCAGCTTTGTTCTTTCATTGTCTCTCATGTTCCAGCAAGCTACCTACAGCAATTTCTCATGGAGGTTGGGGAAATTCAGGAGAAACTGTAAAGATGCAAAGAGACTCTTGAGTGTTTACTCTAACTTAAGTTGTTGTGTAGCAATGCACAGTCTAACCCCTGATTTTTCTCCTAAACTGCTCCAGTTCCCACAATGTGGGGCGGTGGGCCATGCCAGGAATCTTGGTAAGGTTGAGTACGTTCAGAAACCCAACACCTCATACGTGAGAACATTAGGTGTTTCACCTACTCCTGACCTGATTACTGGCCTTGAACACATGACCACAACTCCCCACATTAAGAATGTAACCACTGGTCATATAGCAGAGAACACTGAGTTCTCCATGCTAATGAGGTATCTAGATGGACTCTGAGGGTTTAGCCACTGAGTTTCCCCTCCCAGACATTCCTTCCTGCAAAAGGTATTTAATCTCTGGTCCATCCTGAGGAAGTTGTATGAACCCATTTTTCAGGAGGTACAGTGAATAAACAGTATGAACAAGAAAGTTTATCTCTCATCAAGAACTGCTATGGGGGAAAGCCCTCATTGTACAGAGCCTCTGCCTAAGTCTCCCATAGAAGGCTCCTTTTATGCTCCCAGACACTCACTCCCTGAACTAAGCTGGAGTTCCTCACTCCACCCTCTGCCCTGGCATCATTGCAGACCCAAGGTCTCCTTCTTTCCCCACTCTGACTGCCCTCCCCCCAGTTTCCAGTGGAGGTTGGACCCCCATGAGTTAGGGAACCCCAGCTTTGGTCTCAGGCTGGGGTCCCTATCTTAGGCTGTTTTCCCACTCCCCAAATGGTGTATTGGGGCATGAAGTGCAGAACCGTACCACAAGAGACTTATTTTGTAGTGAGCTTGATCCTGACTGCCCCCTTTTCTGCTCATCTTGGAAATGTAAGTCCTTGTTCCTACACATGCTTACACTCTGAACTTCCACCATCTGCTACACTTACAAGGGGTAAAAAAGTTGTGACCTGTCTGAGTGTGGTCTTTGAATTCCCAAAAATGTTAAGAAAATAAGCCTTTTCCCTTTATATTAGATGATCCAGTATTTAGACATAGGAACATAAAACCAACTGTCATGGGCCAAGATCTATAAAATTACACTGCTCTCAAGCAAGCAATTCTCATCAAACCCTTTTATAGGGCTACCTGAAATTAAAGAGATGAAACAGTCCCCACCACGAAAAGAGATGATCACACAGGTATGAGGTGTGCCGGGGTTTCTGAACCCACTCAACCATGTCCCAGGGCTCTTCAAACATTCAATGTACCCAAGTAAACTCTTCATGTTTAGTACTCTGTTTCTGCACCATTTCCCACTGTTCAATTATGTAAAGCTATGAAAATAAACGTTTCCATTTTCAACTATTATTATAACTTACAACTATAATTTATAACTTTACAATAATTGACAGAAGAAAACAAAAAACAAATAAGCAACATCAGGAAGTAGGAATTTGAATTAAAGATAAAAAGAAAAAAATGAACATCTGGATTCAGGAAGAACAGATCAGTCCACACAAGAGCATCTTGAACAGCTAGAAGGATTTTTCCTTGGTGTTCAGGTTGTTTAAGGCCCTTTTAACCATCTAAATCTTGGTACCTTGCACAGATTCATGATCAACCAGACCTCTGGTTGGTGAGAAATATTGTAGAATATCCTTTTCCTGAGCCCAGGACTTGCAGGCTCAGTTCTGCTGAGTAGATACAATAGAAGGAAGAGGGGCTTAAGAAGCAGAGGACCAAGAGGAGGACCAAGTAGTGTGACCTGAACAGTTGTCTGATGCAGCAAGAAGTCGGAAGCCTCTGCTCACAGCACAGGTCCTTTCCACATTATTTTATCTGTGAATGTAAAGACGGTTCTTTGATTTGTATGACTCAAAAGTTCCTGTGTGAAGTGAGCCATGCAAGGTGGAATGTAAACTTCTGATGTGGCTTACTGAGGAGACCCTTCTCCTCGACTGCCATTAACTGTAGCACAGGCAGCCTCCATGATGCAGTTCACACTTCCCCAGCCATTTGCAGTTTTCCTCACATCTCCCCACATGTGTGTCTGTTCATCCTTCACACTCGCAGCTTCCCCAGGTCCTGGATGTGTAAAGATTGACACATTACTGTGGGGGTTGGGGGGCCTGTGAGTGACAAGTTCTAGTCAGAGCTCCTCTAGGCCAGAGGCTCCAGCAGACTCAAAGCCATGATAGGATCTCAAAGGGGACAGTCCTGGGGTGGCTTTTAGAGGACATGAGTGTAGCCTTGAAAATGTTATAGACTTCTCCAGGATTATTGTTCTCAAGCATTGTTTTTCTTCAATGTGTGTAATTTATAACACAAAGTTTGTTTGTAATTCTTGGGTGTGATTAGATACTTTCATATACAAACAAATTTGTTAAAAATGAACACTGATGCCGATGGTCACCCAAGATTCTAAGGTCAGATAACAGGAAATCAGACTCTCAGTGTGTGTTTCTGTTGTGCTTGATAACTATTTCCTATCCCATCAGAAGTACCTGCCATGTCTATGTAGCGACCGAAGAAGATTTTCTTCTATCTGTGCAGTTACCAGTATGACAATCACCTGGCCTTAGCAAGCATGTCCAACTACCCAAGCAAAATGATTACCTGGTGCTTTCCTAAAACACCAAGATTTCATTTCATGTTTGCGAAGGGATTAATACAACCCAGCAAAAATAAATAATTGTATGTACACTTAACTACATAATAATAATAATAATAGTAATAATAATAATAATAATAATAATAATAATAATAATAATAATAATAATAGAACTCTTTAGCTCTTGATTCCCCTTCAGAGACATGGAGGGTGATCCAAAACTCTCAGATTGACTTGGAAAGCTGGCTTTGAGTTCTTCATAGGTGAAATGTGATGCATGTCCTCTGGGCCACTGCTGGATGACAGAAATGTTCACAGTTTCCAAATGATAGTGAATTATAAAAGCTGTCCGAGGATCCTCTTCAGAGGTCAGCTGCTGGAATTCATTTTTGACCTCAACCACCTGTTTGACTGTGGGCCTTTTACCTAATTTCTTTTTCATCTCTTATTGATAAATAAAGGTAAAAATATATCTTACTTCAAAGAGCAGATTGAAGGGTAGATAAACGGGAGAGCAAGCTGTATACACATGGCAAATGAAATGAATAGAAGTTTTTATTGTTATTATACAGTCACAAAGCTCATTATTACAGATCTGTGTGATGGTCCCTAAAACATAAAGAGCGTTTTTATCTAATTTAGTTTTAGGAGACTCAATTAACAAAACCTACAATGCTAACATAATGAATTAAGACCATATGGATCTTATCACTATACTCTACTGACTCTTTCCTGAACAGGAGTGAGGCTATCAGCTCTCCACCTCACACTGAAGCTTCCTCAGAGTGCAAGGCTTAACCCCTGCAAGTGAACAATGGAATTTGGAATTCTGTAACTGAATTCTACTCCATTAAAAACTGAAAGCAAAAAAAATCAAGGGTTCCTTCTTGCCTTGTACTGAAAAGACTTATTAACTTCTTCATGCCTTGCTTTCAATCATTTCACCACAGAACACCTCAAGGTAAAAGCTGGTTTGCATTTTAACTAGAGGCCTCCCTAACCTTCTGTCTGTGGCATTTGAGGAACTCTGACTGCTGCTCTCATAAAGGGCAAGCAGTAGAGGAAATGAAGGGCGGTTCTTCCTGTGTCTCTTGTTTCAGCCCTCTAGGATGATGGGGTGAAAGAGCTCTCTGATTAATTTTGTACCTTTAAGATCCTGCAATCCTATGATATATTGGCACTCATCCCTTTATGATCTCAGCCTTGCCCCCGCACTTCCTCATGCAGTTCTGCAGCGGGAAGGCAACCCTTTCTATTTTTATAGACTAATATAGCTCAAAGTCAAAGCTAGTTGGCAATCAAAGGCTAGACTGCTTTGGAAAGGAAGATCATGCCAATGAGCTCGCAGTAGGAGATCTCTGAAGACTTAATGCCAAGCATTCCAAACCATGCTTCTTAGCATACCGTGTGCTACTGAAAGCTGTTACTCCTTTCATTACATCGCAGTTCTCTGTAGGCTTTGTGTACACAGCCATTCACCATGTTCACAGATCTGACATTCAGACCATTGCTCACAGCTCTAGATTTTACTCTAATTTTATGAGAGCCCAATTTGCTGATTGATCCATAAATTATGTATCTGGAGGTTATTACGCATAACGCCTATTCTTGAGTAAGAATAGTTGCATCCAGTTTGCGTGTGATCATAGATTCTCTCACTGTGGATCAGGCTGCTGCCCTTTAATCGGGGCTTACTTGATTTTCAACTCATCTACTTCATCTCCTTTCTGTCCACATTTTGACACAAAGCTACAGCATTCCGTACGTACTGTTCTCCTTAGTCCTGTGCTGCCTATGATTTTAGCACTTGCGGACTCTTTCCTTGGGAAGGTGACGGAAGGATTGTGGGTAGAGGAAGGATGGTTAGGACACAGCCTAAAAGTTGGAGGTGACTCCACACTTAAGTCCTGGCACAGTTAAAGACCTTGATTGTTGCTTCATGTCAGAGAGGAAAGAGGTTTTGTTAAGGCACATTTAATAGCACATCATCTTTCTGCTGCTGGAGTTCAACACCATTGTTATCACGCTCTACTGTGAAAGACTGTGAGTGCCTCAGATCTCTAGGAGATGAAGCTCACAGTAACAAACGCTCCATGGAGAACCCAGTTGCTGATCCATTGCTCTGTCACTCTGATGTAATGGATTTTAGCCCCATGCCCATGGAATGCATAGCCTAATAAAGGTGTTATGTCCACAAGCTCTTAAGTATGGGATTGAAGGGCAGATGCTGGTTGCTGGGTTGGAAGATTAAAGGTTCTTTTGGGGACTACAACTTTCAAATCTTATTAATTTAAATAATTAAAATAAATAATATAAAGTACTCTGGTACTTCCTTTCTTCTGTTCTAAGTAAGAAAAATAAATCTACAAAATGCTTTTACAAGTCTCATAGACTTCTACACGTACACTGCCATCAGAAGATTAACCCTTACCTACCACAAAGGGATGACTGACAGAAAATTTTCTCTGTTCCTTCTCTAACAGTATTGTAAAATGCATTAATTTTGCTTCACTATTTTTTGAACTGGAAACTGAAAGAGAAACACCTCTTACAATTGTTGGGAGCAGGGGTGGTGTTGGTGGTGGTGGTGGTGGTGGTGGTGGTGCAGGAGATGGAAAGATTTATCTCTGTCACATTTTGTAAAGGCTTTCTCTGATCAAGTTCTCCAGCAATGTCAGGACTTAAGTGTGGAGTGCATTTCTGCTTAGATCCCTAGAAGGCCACACTCACAAAACCTGATTTTGGAAAGGTTGCCTTTAAACAATACATGCTTATCTCTTGGCTTTGATGGCTACTACCCCAGTTGTATCACAGACCAGTTTAAGGAAGTATGTTTGGCCTGCTCTGTGCTCAGATTGTAGATTTAAATAGAATCAAGTTTGAATCTTCACACGTGGATATTCACCAAGACTGAACTTATGTTTTCCATGTAGAGAGCATGGGAACTTAGAGAAATTTAAAAGTAAATTAAAAATAACTCTGATTGACACTGTTACTTGAAACCCTCTTCCTGTACAACCTGCTTGTCACAAAAGCCCATTCTACACATATCCAAACTGTTTGAGAGTGTGCAGAAATAGGAAATAATGCAATAAAGCAAGGTCGACGATTATAATCTAATAATTAGAAGTTTACCTGAAAGTTTACAATGATATTTTCTTGAGAAACACCGTGTATGGTTTTATGAAAGGCAGCCTTTCAAAGACCATGTGGTGGTTTGCAGGATGACTTATAATAATAGATTATTCTACTATTTTGAAGACACAGATTTGAAGCTGTAGATATAGTTCCTCTTTTGAATATGGATATTTTACATTTCAAAAGAGATTAGTTTGTATCTGGTGATGAATTATTCAGATGTTTATGCTTAGCACTGTTAAATCTTCTTTTGGAGTATGACAAGATTTTAAGACCTTGCATTGCATATTACCCTTAATATGAGAATCAAATCCACTTGTATTTCTTTAAGCATTTTAAGACTGTTTCCTGGTTAATTAATAATAATAATAATAATAATAATAATAATAATAATAATAATATTCTTATTTTTCTCTGACATTCACACAGTTCTGCAGTTAAAATTAAATTGTTTTCCATGTTAAAATTTCATTTAGCTACCGCTGCTAGTCATTTTTCTCTTCCTTCTCCTAGTCCATTTTCTCTTCTCTTCCTCCTCCTGTTTCTTCTCCTCCTCTCTTCCTCCTCTTTGCCCTTTTCCCAATGTCCTTTATTTTCTTTGGGTTTCTTCCTCTACTTTTCATTGTATCCTCTCTGTGACATTTTAAAGTTTTGGAATAGAGCGACTTGAAACTATTGTTTCTCAAAAGAAACAGAAAGATAACAATCACTACATTACTAGGGGATTTTTGTCAGTACACTGTATTGTGAAGCAAACAAGAGACATTGTCAATCAGATGGGCATTGTGTTGAAGTGACAAACATACTGAAAATTTCAGTGATCCAGTGCAATGAATAAAGGTTCTTTTCTGATCTTATAACTCATGAAGAAAAGCTCTTCATCATGATGCTCCAGAATCCAAGCTAATGAAGTTGACACAATGTCAATTTTTAGAGGCATGCTATAGTGCAGAGGGAAGCAAAGATGTTCTTTGACCTTTGAATCAACAAGAAATTTGCAGCCCAGAAATGTAACACCATGTTTCCAGTCTCGACTCACTGATCAGAAATTAATTTGCAGCTCTATCAGCAACAAAGAAAGAGAATTACTATATCATGTACTCAAAAATTAGTGGAAAAACTACTAGGCATAAATGACTCTGAACAGTTGTAATGTCCACCATTCTAACCAGCACTCTCTTTACACTCTACATTAACACAATGTACTCAGCCTCCCTGAGGGACACAATGGAAACATTCTTCATCTAATCATGACAAGAATCCCTAAGGCTTGAGCCAGTGAGGGGAGGCATAGCCGGATACACATCAGCTGTGTCCTTGTGCTAAATTATCATGCCATGCCTTGGGTCTTGCCTTTTGAGATAGTGAATCTTGTCACCTTGATTGGATCTGGAATCAACAAAGAGATGAACTTCTGGGTCTGTCATGAGGATAACTCCAGCAATACTTAATGGAAAAAAAAAAAAAAAAAAAAAAAAAAAGACCTGCTCCTAGCATCTTCTAGCAATTTCCAAGATACAAAGAGGTTGTTTCTTGTTGGTAAATGTGTCTATCCTGATGCTACTGTCACTGCTGAGCCCACTCCTATCTTCATTAACATCTGATCACAGGTCACCAGATTGGGGCAGTGGAGGCAGCCAGTTTCCTGGTCTAACAGGTTTACACCCACCCCAGTGTACAGATGGAAATTGAAGGGACTCTAGCCAGCCAAACATGTCGAACATTGCTCTGGCATGCATTGCGTTTCTCATCCCTCTGTCCTGCAGAAAAGCTATAGATTACATTTCTAAAACTAGCCCCCTAAGTCTCTTCCCCTATTTGGTCACTTTCTCCTGAGGATGACTACCGAGGTTCAGCTATCAAAGTATTGAAGGACAGAAATCAAAAATTCCCCTTTGGCTCACCTAACTAACAGGCCAAGTTAAAATTAAACATCTCATCCTGACACAGGGTTTCTCCTTGTACATTTATAAATTGCCATTTACCTAAAGGCCACGCCTTCTTTATGAAAAGGCAGATTTGTTCCCCAGAACAAATACACCTTCCCCTCTCATTTGTTTCTTTCTTCCTTCTTCCTTGTCTGTTGTCTCCTGTCTGTCTTTCATTTATTTGTTTATGTCCTTTGTTCCTCTGGATCAAATAAATCACCTTTGTCCTGAGAACTTGGACAACTCAAAGGTCCCTATAAAAGTAGTTGGACTATTATCACCTACTGGTCATAAAGCATGTAGTAAATTTTGTTTTATTGTTTATGTTCGCCTTCAGCATCCTGACTAATACACCCTTCTGTATTATGACATCAAGATCCTGGCATCTTTGTTGCCCATCTAACCAGCTGGCTTGCTGTCAAGGTTTCCATGGGGGCTACCAGAAGAAAAAGAGAAAACTAGAGGGAAAAAAGGCTGCAACTAGTTTTTGACTCAATGAAAATCAGTTTCTTAATTCTTCCTTAATATATGAGCCTCGATTGTTATAGAAAGAGAAGCTGCTTTCGGTTTATAATTTTTCTGTATTCCTAAAAGAGCTTTATTCTTTTAGAGGCATGACTCCAGCCACCTGCCATCAGCTTCAGGTTTGCATGAAGTTTCCAGGGAACCTGAAATTCACCACTCATAGGATGTGCATCTCAAGCCTGGCAGAAACTCTAACATTTCCTCCAATTTCCAAAGAATAAGATTTGAATTTGTTTTTTCTAGAGATACTCTTTATATAATTTAACCTGCTATTTTTGCCTTCTCGATTCTGTAACACCGCATTAAACAGATTTCCATCAAATCACCTGTTAAAAATCAGTGTTGTGGGTTGGATCATGCTTTACTTTTTGATCATACTTTTGGTTATAGCCAACATCACTTAAGCAAAGGTTTATGTACACAAAGACACAAAGCCGATGAGAATGCTACTCTATGATAAAGGCTTGCCTCACATTCACAAGGGCCTGATTTTAATCCAAATAAACCTTAAGGAACAAGGAAAGGAAGAAATGGAAGACAGGAGGAAAGGATGTAGGAAAAGAAGAAGGGAGGGAGGGAAGGAAGGAAGAAAGGAAGGAAGGAAGGAAGTCAGTTGTAGATCCTAAACCCTCCTATACAAATCTGTGGATCAGGAATAGGATACCTTCAGCAAATGCTTCTGTTTAGTCAATGTTAAGGAAGAACATGCTAATAAGCTAGGCAACTGAGCTCTTGGAGCCCCTTAGAGTGATTCTCTGGTCATTATTTGCTTTGATGCTGTTTCTGACATCCAGAAGTCTTAATTAGCCATTCTCCATGCGATCAGTTTTGAAGACTGCATTTAGAATGCTCTTTTTCTGTTTGTATGATATGCTGAGAAATGGATCCTAAGAGAGAATTAAATATGCAAACAGCATTTTAAAAATGGTTCCTGTGAGAAGAAAGGAGAAAGGTTACTATATGAGGAACTATAGAGCCTTTAGAGCCCAGCGGAGGTGTGGGGCCACAGTGGGGAGAAATAAAGAAGGCGGCAAGAAGAAGCAGAAGGGCTGAAGCATCTGAAGCATCAGGGCAATTGTAATGACATTTTGGAAAAGACATCTGTGAGTACTTCAGCCAGAGTAGCCTCTGGGAATTGCTCACCAGGAAGTGTGCCTGAGTAGTCCTAACTGCCCACTCACTGCCTGGGATATTCATCTGAGAGTGTGAGCTCAGTCCACAAAGCATCAGCTGAGCTGAGATGTTCGTCCTGTACACTGTGTGCTTGACAACATAATAGCACACATTCAAGATTATCACATCCATTTTGAGATGGCATTAAACTAGGGTTTTACTTTTACTGTGAATATTGCTTTCTTAATGTCTGTGTATTTTGTCCTGGTAGCTTGTCCTGAGAGCGTTATGTACTGTTTTGTTTTTGTTTTTAATCAGAAGACTTTTAACTCTCCTTCCCTGAACATAAGTGCTAGTAACTGGAGCCTGTATCATATCCCTTGCAGAATCACACTCAACTCTCTTTTGTTATCTTGTCCAATTGAAAGGATTAAAAACACTGAACTAAACTATTCAAAGAAAGAACATTGGGATTGAAAGCTTTTCTGTTAATTTTATTGTTGCTTCTAGGCAGAAGTTTAGTCTGATTTTTGTTGTTAGAGTAACTTACTCATTTAGTGTTAAGGACAGAAAGGAGTTATTTCTTCTAAATCTGTCACTACCTGATTAACTACAGTATCTGTTTTCTTTATTCCTGATTGCACACAACAGGTAATTCTGTTCTTTTGCTTTCAGTGACTTCACAAATAGAGTGAAAAGCACAACTAATAGCATTCTGTTCCCCAAACATTCCCACTAGAGCCACATGTTCATTTGGTCCTCAGGTGAACTACATGTTTATTCTGGCAACAGTTCTACCAAATACATTGCAACCGTATCATAAAGAATTTTTGTTTTCAAATAAATGATAACCCATTGCTCATTAAGAGTGGTTCTGGACAGTTGTTCAGTGTTGGTCAGAACTTATAAGGTCTCAACAGTCACCAAGTGCATGGAAATGTCACTCCTGCTATGACCAAGTAGAGGGCCAAAATTTGAATCATTAGGAACATATCAGGACTACTTCCATTGGTAAAGAATAATAGAGGCATGCAATTAATCTCGTCTACCCTAAATCATGAGGATGGAAAGTTCTAAAAATAATTTCATCCCACCGTGGGATATGGTAAGATAGAAATTTCCGACCTTTCTCTGCACCTACAGGTAAGTAGTACCCAGATTATGTAGCCTCATTCCCATCTTCCAGGGAAGCATAGACTCAGCCCATGTATGACCTTTGATTGGTGGTTTAGACTCTGAGAGCCCCAAGGGTCCACATTAGTTGACTCTGTTCATCTTCCTGTGGATATCCTATCGACTTCAGAGCCTGCAATCCTTCCTTCTATTCTTCCAAAAGAGTCCTCAAGCTCTATCTACTGCTTATGTATGGGTGTCTGTGTCTGTCTGAGTCAGTCGCTGGGTGGAGCCTCCCAGAGGACCACATGCTCCTGTCTGCAAGCATAGCAAAGTATCATTAGTAATGTTAGTGATTGGTACTTGCCTATGGGATGGGTCTCAAGTTAGGCTGGTTATTTGTTGGCCATTCCCTCAGTCTCTTCTCCTTTCCCCATCCCTGCATTACTTGTAGACAGGATACATTTTTAGCTGAAAGTTCTGTTGCTGGGTCGGTATCTCTCTAGCTCCACTATGGCTCCTCTCTGGCTACAGGAGGTGGCCTTCTGTTAGGTGAATTTTAGATTTGCTAGTTCCCCTCAGTCACATCACACATGACAATTTAACAAAATTTAAGCCTCCTTCTAATAAATGTAGGCACAGATAAAGATAAACACACTAGCCTCGAAGAAATGTGTATTATTGGTTCAGTTTCTCTGGTGAATCCTGATTGACAGGATCCTGTAGCATGGTGTTTCCCATCCGACCTCGGATTTGCTTATCGAACAAGGTCAGGATCTTTGTATGCTTGCCTGGTACTTTTAATAATTACTGTTAGATAAAGGGCTTTAGGCCTTCTCTTCTACTTCTACTGCTACATCCTCACAACGTGATACATTATAAACTTTGTTTGAGTAAAACCAAAAATTTTTTTTCGAGCAGGAAGGTACAAAATTAGTGTCTAGTCTTTGAAAAATTGCTAAGGACTTAAGTTCTGAGATGACAGGCTTATTTTAAGATGGATGAAAAGCTATTTTGATAATAGAATCATTCCAGCTTCCCATAGGGTTAGGTGACATTAGTTTTCAAAATCTAGAGACTGTGTAACCTGAATTGTGACCTGTGAGTTCTTTCTGCCTTCTCAGAATAGACGTAGGTGCCCCTACTCTTCTTAGGCATGTCATATTTGGACTCCACTCATATTAGGAGCAACAATCCACATTGCTAAATTTCACTGACAATCTTGAATTTTCAACTTGTAAGGTTCACTATTCATTTCTGAGATGTGGATTCCAGACTTAGAATTGAATCCTTATTATAACAAAATAGCTAAAATACAGAAAACTTTTGTAGTTACATAGATTATTTAGTTTAGATAATCATCCAAATTAAAAAGTCAAACTAATTTGCGAAAGTCAAGATATATTTAATTTGGAGTCTTATTTATTAATTAAGCAATTGGAAGATAAATTTTAAGAATACAAATACTAAAGAAAAATATTAAAAAAGAAATCTCATTCATATTTTTGTCTTAAATAATAAGGGAAATTTCTAGATTCCCAAAAAGGCAAGAGGAAGGCACAGAAAATTTCCATTTACCCATGATCCCATGAATGAGTAGTCTCCCAAAGGAAAATGGGTACATCTGTGACAATCCATGATCTTGCACTAAGACAATTGTTATGCCTTTTGTAGTTTACGTTAGGACTCACACTTGAATGTCAGTGTTAGAAACATTGAGATAATTTCTTCTAACGTCTTTAAAGATGAAAATTTTGCTGACAGTCTTATGATTAGGAGACTCTTAATTTTTGTGTGATATACTTATTTTGATATTGTGAATGGTTTTCTTAAAATTTCATTTTACTTATCCTGTGTTTTTAGTACCAGAGGTTGAATTGATGACTCAGGACCTCATGCAGGAGCAAAAGTTTACCCATAAACTATATTCATGGCCCATGGCCCTGTCCCAAATTTGTCATTCCATTTATTTTCAGGGGTGTGAGAGATACATGCTTATCTGTCATTTATTCTAAAAATTAAAGTTTTGAAACTTTTAGAACTTTCTATTTTTATTGTATAATAATAGTATCTTCAAAATCTGTGAATGGTGTGTGTTTTCATAAATATAAATATGTATATAACTGTGTATATATGCACACTTTTCTCCTAGCAGATGCTTATTCATTTTTATAATAGATTTTTGCTCAGCTTAGAGTCTATCAACTTAGCAAAATTTATATTATGTGGATGTATTTTCCAACTGTAGTATTATTTATTTCCCTGTCTTACACTAACCTCTATGTAGAATAACTGAGGGCTTTGGCATTTGTTGTAACCAAGCACATAGTTTTACCACACAGTCAGAGAACAGCTCATATTAAATATGTGGTTTTCTTATTTGGTCTCTTCCAAATACTATAGCCTTGGGATGCTTTTGTTTCCTGGCCCTAAGAGACTGACTTCCTGATCCAAAGAGACTCTCTCTCTCTCAAGTTGTCAAGAAGGTGACACTGGAGCTGCTTCTGACCTGTTAGATTTCTAGTGCCCCTAGCATCTGGGCAGCATCTTTACATAGCTCTTGGTACACAGAGATGCTCAGGTTAACATTAAGGTCAAGATGTATATCCCTTAAGAAGGTGCTCTTGGTACACAGAGA
>JADRCH010000241.1:249440-310226 GCA_019843965.1 Rhynchomys soricoides
TTTAACCATCATCACTTACAGTGTTTTAACTAGGAATGGCTCCCACCAACTCATGTGTTTGAAGGCTCAGCCTATAGAGAGTGGCACTATTAGGAGGTGTGGCCTTGTTGGAGCAAGTGTGTCACTGTGGGGGCAGGTTTTGAGGTCTTCTGTGCTCAAGCTATTCTTACTGTGATACAGTCTCCTTCTGTGGCCTACAGATCAGGGTACAGAACTCTCAGCTTTCTCTCTAGCACCATGTCTGTCTGCATACTGCCATGTTTCCAGCCAAGACAATAAAGTACGAAACCTCTGAAACTGTAAGCCAGCCCCAATGAAATGTTTCCCTTTAAAAGTATTGCCTTGGTTATGGTGTAAAAGTAACTTTTTTCTCCTAATTTAATTGTCTCCGAGGTTCATTTTCTCAATTTGTTAATTTGGCCTCCATACAGCCTTATCTAGGCCTAGAGAATTTTCAACCCTCTGAGACTTACTGCTGAGTAAGATCATCCTTTCTTGTTCTTTCTGACCTCTGATTAGCTGGTTTTACTCAGCTGTCCTAGCTCAAAACTCCTCTTTATGATGACTGATTTAACCTGACCTCTCTCAGCTTCTCAATGAATTGCTCTACTTGGCTTCAAACTAACTCTGGAAATATGTTCTGATTTTCTGGGTCTTTCTCATTCTCTGGCTCATTCTGTCTTCTCCTGTGTCTAGTTTGTTCTCTCTCTGCAACCTGTTTGTATATAACTGTCAAAATAAAACTGCCTCTTTCTGGGCACTCTCTCAAGTAGCTTCTCTTCCCTCTCTCTTGTCCTGAGAGTTGGGCATATACTATATTGTCAAATCTTTCTCTGATGCATCACTTTGTCTACCACTCAATTAGAGATCACTTTTAAACATGGGTGCTTCCTTCAACAAACTAACTTTACCTTCATTGTAATTAAAGGTTTGTACTAAGGGATATCTGCATTCTAGCCAGAGGCATTAGAAGTATGTAAGGGCTGAGCCACACAACTAAAAACAACTTTTCAGTAAACAACACAATCTTGGGGTTCACAGTGTGATCAACTATTCTGTGACATCATAGTGTTTCTTCATAGCAATAAAGCCATAACTAAGGTGTCATTATATATTTGATCAGGAAGATAAACTATTGAGCACACGCAATAGTTGATTGCACATGCAACTAAAGTTGATTTGCTTTTTCTCATTACTATGTGTTTTCAGACTTTTCTTGTTGTATACTTCTGTCAAAGGAGGAAATAGAGTGAGTTAAAAATCTTAATCTCAAGGGAAAATAAGTTGTAGATGTTTGATTTATACACATCCTGGAGAGTGTTCTGATACATATTCATTGGGTTATTTCTGTCTAGAAAGAAGTGTGAACAGTCTCAGCAGATAAGGACATCAAGCCAGTGGAGGTGAGATATTAAGATACAGAATCCAACTTGTACTTACTTCATTAGGTTGAAATATTTCCATATTACTAGTAATTGTCATTTCTGTGTGTAGTATAAATTAATAGTTGTTTTCCAGGATGCAGAGGTAATTTTAGGTACTGCTTGATGTCTTGTTTGTAAATCCCTGAGCTGAACATTATGTTTAAAAATCCTTTCTCTGACACCAACGTGTAGATTTTGCCTTCGTTTTCCATCAGCTATGAAAATTTGCATAAAATAGCTATATGAGAAAATAAGCACTGACAAGAACAGGAAGAAGAAAATGGAACTCCTTCAATTTTATCGTTTATTTTTACAGTATAAATTGTGAGTGTGTGTGTGTGTTTGTGTGTACTGTGTCTATGAATGTATGTGTGTATATGGAAGTCCAGGACCTACTGCACATATGTAGAAGTCAGAAGACAACTCTTTGGAGTTCTTTATCCCCTTTCACATGTGGGTTTTAGGTATAAAACTTCAGCCTTGATGGCTGGTGTCCATACCTACTTAGTCATCTCTCCAGCTTTAAGCTTTGAAAGTGATTATTCAGACAATATTTCCCAGTTGTAAAATGGCTGATTCTATTTATTGTGCTACTTTTCAGGCAGCATAGACAATACACTTTTCCTCAGTTATTCAGGTTTAAATTCTAAGAGATGAATTTTTTTTTTCATTTTATCCTACTCTAGTAGGACGGATATCACACACTGATCACTCATAGTTAGGTAGACTGAGAAATCCATCAGCAGTGTATGGATGGATTCAGGGTATGGTGAGTGTTACACTTTAGATCTTTTTCTGGAGGAGTCCTTGAAGTGAAAATGTGTTTTCATCTGGAGGAAAGAGGAGAGACAAAGGAATTATGTTTCTTCTGTTTGAGAGTGTTAATAAGGTACATAATGTTAGGATCCGAGCATTTTCTATGTATGAGGCATTTCAACCTTGCATTGAGAAATAAAATTCAACATGAATGGAGAAATGGGTAGACAAAATATGCAGTGCATAGAAATAACATATTTGAATAGCTAATAGTATTGTTCTTACAATTTTCAAATACTTAGAATCTATAAGGAGATCAGAGCAGGTTATTGTCTGTTGAATTCATTCATTCATTCATTCATTCATTTCAAACTAAATGTGATTTAGTGAATTACCCTTAAAAGATCAACCAACTTACTGGAACTCTGAGAAAATTTTATGCACAAGTTTTGTAACCTTATAGCCATTGGCCACCAACGCCCCAAGTTTCTAATCCTGTTGTTCTCTATTATGCTCTTGTCTTATTGGTCCTATAAATACATAAATCACACTAGAACTTAAATAGACAGAAATATCTCTATTTAGAAATACTTCAATACATGAAAGAGCAAAATGAAAGTATGAATAGTAATCTGTAAAACAAAAAGTAGGAGAAACTTAGGACACTAGGTGAAGCTTATGAAGAAGTAGTGGCAGGTGATCACAGTAACTTAATCAATAAGAAGAATTCAGCAAACTGAGTGATTTATGAGTCTGTGACTACATTAAAAATCTGTGCTTAGATTTGCCTCATTTTTAATGGAAGTTCAAGGCTTTGACTAATAATAAGCCTATCTAAGCATGGGTCTATAATTGGCTTAAATTTAGGCCCTGTGGTTCTTTCTTTAGCAGCATTGGTCACAGCTGTTCACACTAGTCTGTAAGAACTGCTTGGTATAACTTGTGCTCCCCATCAATGAAGGCTGGGGTGAGGCTAAACCCTGATTGATTGAGACTCTCTCTGTAGCCCAGTCTTCTTCAGCTTCTCACAAACGGAAGCATCAACTCTCAAAGCTTATTTGATTCATAGCTCTGGAAGTGGCTTCTATTAGATTCAGGTCTTTGCAGTTTAGTTTTCCACAAGGCATCTTTTGTGGATTTGATGTCATAATGTCATATCCTCACATGATTTTTCTTATGTGAAGTGAATCTCTGGTACTTTTCTCATGAAAACATAGATTTCACTGAATTGGGACCCAACACATATGACGTCATTTAAATAAAGTATATTTTAGAGACTATGTCTCTGAATGCAATGACATACAGGGCTAAGACTTCCCAAATATGAATTTAGAAAGGGTGATATAACTTAGGTCCTAAAACTATGATATCATAAAGTTACTGTAGGTGCTAAGCAAGCTATCTCAGTGTGTGGATCGTTTGTTCTGCAACCATGAGGACCTGAGTTTAAATTCTCAGACAATATATAAGAAGTCGGGGATTGCTACACATGACTCTAACCCCAGCACTGATGTCAGCACTGGGAGAGGCAGAGACAGGTAATTGCTAGAACCTTTCTGGCCAGCCGGCCTGGCCAAATCAGGTCAGCTTCAGGTTCAGTGAGAAGCCCTGTCTCAAGGCAATAAAGCCAGAGAGAATAGAGGAAGGTACCTAATGTTCTACTCTGGTTTCAACGTGCATACACTCTACACACTTGATCATACATTAGAATATTTGCATGATTGCTCAAGACCACACACACACACACACACACACACACCTTACAGACACTGCACATAGAACACATACAAACACATACAGGCCGTGTGACAAACTCAGACCTCTAGCCTGCTTCTATTATCTTCCACTCTCCCTAGGTCACTGAACAAAGTCTTCTGTTGTAAATAATATTATTTAATTTCTGGTAGTAAAAATTACGGCTTCAGCATTGAACTCTTGCTGAGATACACAAGTCCTAAAGCCATATTCATATCTATCATCTTAGTTCAGCATTAAACAGACATCTGCAATATAATATGTTTTTGAAAACTATCCAGTTCCTTTAAGGCATGCCATCAAATGTTCTCCGTCTCAGGCAGTGGGAACCATGGTCCTTGGTCACTCACCTATGTATCTTCTTTTCATTTTCATGTTCCTTGTTCCTTCATTTTCCTAAGCCATGCTAGCAGCAAATCTTCTCAGTTAAACGTTCAATACTATTTCTTAAATCTTACTTGAGGCCAGAGGGAAAGAGGCTTGATATTGATGCTGTATTTTGGATCTAAAAAAATCCTTTAGGTCCCATATGTTAAAGAAATGGTTTCAAGCCTATACTGATAGCTAGGGAAATCCTTTAGAGATGATTTGTGTTGGAAGGAAATTAGCATTAAGGCATGTCCTTGCAGAGGACATCAGAGTCCTGCTCTGATTTTTGCTTTTCCCTTCACTGTGAGTAAAACAGGCTTTCTCTCCCATATGTCAAAATACATTTTTTTCTCATTAGGTGAAAACCAGGCCAAGTGATGGTACACAGGAATGTCTGCTGCAATGCATCCCATTAAAACTTGCTTCTCTTTAGGGTAATAATCTCAGATAGATTTTTATAATAATGGAAACAATTTATTCTGGTTCTGAAGATTTTTATCATGTGAATTTGCATTATTGTGTCAACCACTACCTTCTTTTCTAAAAATAGACATCAAAATATCTAGATCACAGAGTTTTTACAGCATGCACAGTGCATGGTATGCAGTGATCACTTAATAACTGGCAAGGGTAATGATATGTACACACTATTTAAGAACTTCTCCTAGGAGAGAAATAATATGAGGTTCTTCATCAGGTCAACCACTTCATTTTCTTTCCCTCGTGTTTCCCACAGGAAACCTTGGTCAGCAGTTAGAAACACTGAAACCTGAAATTACTGAACATAAATTGGGTTTATGTGATGCTTGTGCTCTCTCTCACTTCTGTATCTCTGATGTTGATGCATGCCTCATTTTAACTGAGACAAGGTAGCAACTGACAGTAAATATATGTGCATCAGCAAATGAGTCATGAGCACAAATTCATAACTCATTTGTTGCCAAACTGCACATACAGGAAACAGATATCCTGCCTCTCATCTCTCTATTCTGTTGTTTTCTTCTAGAAACCTTTTCACACTGATTTCTTAGGAACTGGGTTGTAAAATCAGACACCTAATCTACAATAGCCATTCACAGGGGACTATCCTTGTAGAAAATCATTATTTGATTCTCCTTTACCTCTGTTCTCCAAACTCTATACTTAGACCTTTGAACTCATTGAGAACCTTATAGGTAGAGGTTATTTATGAATAGTAAGGTGTATGGAGTTAATAACAAAAACCCAAGGACACCAATTCTAACTGTGAAGTTGTGTAAACACAAACGTTAAAAATAAAAATTTGAACTATTGACTAATTTGGTCTTGCAATGTTTTTTTGCAGGCAGCCACAGCTGCTATAAGCTCACAAATGCAACATCCTCTCCTGACCTGTAGCCACTGTTTTATAGCAGTCTTCCTTGACCTATCTCTTACAATCTTCCTACTTCTTCTTCTGCAATGTGCCACGGTCTTATGGGCATGTGATGTGATATGCATGTCCAATTTAGTGCTGAGAACAGCACACTTGCTCAATTTCCTCCCTCTGACTAGTAATGACTCCTCTTTGAGGCATGTCAACCATGGCGTTTCTGCCCCGAAAACATGCTCAAAACAATGGAGACAAACATGGACTGAAACTAAAAAAACCAAGGTCCACAGTTGTTCTTGTTAGGTATTTTATCACAGAGCTGAAGCAGGAGTAGTACAGGGTCATATTTTCTTGCCTGTGAAGGGAAGCAAGATGTTCAACTGTGATGCTACACTATATTAAAACTCTGTAAAATAAGTAAGAAAAGCAATAATTTTCAAAAAATTATTGAGTAACGTCTGTGTTATTTCCCATTTGGATTTTCCCAGATGTATATGAACAGTAACAGATGGTATTTATTATATCTTTTCCATGTGCAGTCACAGTGGTAGCAGTATTTTAGTCTCATTAATTCAAGGAAAAATCATTGTGAGGTGGGAAATAAATTCATTACAACTCTGCAGATGAGGAATCTGGGTTTTCCTGGCAAGTAAGTTGCACAAGTTGACAAAAACTAGGAAAGAGAAGGAACTATGTGCTGGCCAGATTTCTCTGACACTTTAGCATCATGATGAAGCAAACAGGCAGCACAGACTGAGGGCTAGAGCTCACCATTAGACTCTATGTTGGCTCTGTTCTATCAATTACTAGAGGTGTGAATTTTGAATTATCCCACTACAGCACACACAGGAGCCACAGAAGTGTTCTTTTAATAATGAAATGGATTTATGCACAATGTTTTGATTTATGGTGCTTATAAATTGGACTGTAGTTTCCAAAGAGGTAAATACCAGTGCACATAAAAGATTTCCATATCCATCTCTAAAGGAGTTAATAGAAATGTAATCCTCACACTCAGGAAAGCTTGAAAATTTCTGTCGTTATCCTGTGTAGCTGAATATTTTATAACCTGTTTATAATTTTCAGTTAAAAATCAGTTCTCCAATTATACACTAATGTGAACTTACTTTTCTTCTCAATAAACAGAAAAGAATGAAGACAGTAGCTCACAGATTAGCTCGCCTGAGAGTCTGGTATGTATAGGATTTATTCTAGGAGTAGACCATCAGAGAAAAATAGTTTAAAACTAACTCTCTTTTTTATTTCTTTACAAAACTCTCTTTATATATATTAAAGATAGCCATAAAATGAGAGGATTTTGTTTAGAAATGTACTTCTCTTGCCTGATGTCTCTGTTCCCTACCCAGGTTTCACATATTCACAGGGAAACTGTGGCCTTCTACTTTATTTTCTGACAAAATTTAATCTGTAGAAATAGGGAAATTATTAATTAACTTTACATTAGTATCAAAATTACTAAAAGAAAAGTTACGTCTCTTCTGAATCTACCCCAGGTTGAAATAAAACAAATAAAATTGATTACACTCACAGATGTATCCCTATAATTCTCTATGGAGCTATAACTTTTAAAGAACAAGGATACTGTTTTTGTTTGTTCTTTTATTTAAATGCCCAAACTCTTGGAAGTTGTCACTGGTTTCAATTCCTTATTTTATTTAGTTCAATGCACATCATTACAACTGACGTCCTTCCTTTCTCAGCACTTGATTCCCTCATCTAATTAATGATTACTAGCAACCTTCAACCTAAAAATAAGTGTGATTTCACATACAATATGAATTTAAAGTGAGGTATCCATGTGCAATATGATCATTCTGTGTTCCTTCTTCAGCCAGGTTGAACTACCATTACTGAGTTGGTATCTTTCAAAACTATTTTTAAAAGGAAGTTTTCACTATTCTCTGTCTCTCATGGATAATTTTTTGATGTTTTCATAATGCTTGTGGTAGCTTTTTGCGTGTTTAATTTTTTTTTTTTTAAGCAAAAGCAATAAGTTGCCCTAAATAATGGCTGTCTGAGAATACAGGTGTTTCATCCCTGTGTTTCCTAGAGTAGCACTGCCCAACAAAATTTATTTGGATGAAGGCTATAACTTATGCCCATGTTATACAGCATGGTAGCCATTTACCATGTAAGGCTGTTGGGCCTGTAAAATTGTTCTGTATGCCAAAGAAGTAGAATATTCAAAATTGTTTAACTTAATGCTGTTTTAAGTAGTTCCTTTGTCTAGAAGCTCTTGTGCTTAACTGTCGTTGACAAAGAATATTATCTATTTCATTATGTCATTTTTATTCAAAGCATGTCTCAAGTATTATAAAAGATATTGTTAATTGCTAGTCCCTCAGAATCAATCTATCTCCTATATGATCATTATATGTATTCTTCCTTTATTAGGACTTAAACAAATTATGAAGGAATTTGCAAGTTAGGAAATATAATTGAGCCATGGGTGTTTTGAATGCCCAGTGTGTAAAATCTCCATAAAATACAGTGGTCATTGGCCTGTAAAAAAAATCTACTAGTTTAAAAATGTGGAAATCACTATGAACAGTTTTAACCAAACTATCTCTGTCTTGGCGTTTGTACAGCTTCCTGTCTTCATTCAAACATAAGCCAAAGCACTGAACACAGAGCTCAACAACTCCCTAAATATACTTCTTTTCTATTTTTTCCTCAAATTGCTAGCAAGATTAGATCACAAATATTTCCCAATTTACACTAAATCATAGATATTCAGAAATATCCTATTTAGAAAATTTATCCAAATTCCATCTTTGAGGGATCCTGTTTGTATCACTTTTTCTAGAAAAGAATACCTCATTTATTTGATGTATTGATTTATTTGGAATTTAACTTTGCATAGCTTGAATATCATTTAGACATAGGTCTTCATTTCCTATATTAAGCATTATTCTTTTAAGTAATAGTCACTTGCTAACTTGAAATTCATTTGGACATTTGAGAATTTAATTTTAAAAGTATATTTTAAAGTTTTACTTAATTTTTATTCTTTGACAATTTCAGTATATATACTATATACTGAATTTTGCTTATTTCACCCCAAAACATTTTCCCCCATTTAAGTAATTCTTCTTCCTAGGAAACCCCATACTTCTTTGATGTCTTTTTTTTGGCCCCCTCATAGAGTTTAATTATGGCTGCTTACATAAGCATAAATTGAAAGATTGTTTAGTGGAGACAAGGCTGATTACCAGTGGCTACACTACTGAAGAAAAGGATGCCCCACCCTAGCTTTCATTTGTTGTCCATATTCCCTTTGTTAGGGATAGGGCCTGATGAGGCCTTCCCTAGTTCATAATGAAGTGGTGATGGTCACATCTTGTGTAGGCAATGACAGGACAAGTCTTTGCCAGAAGACGGTGTTTAACAGTACTGTTTCCCAACCTCTACCTACCACATTCCTCCTATCTCTTCAACAATGCTCCTTCATTCTTAGAGAGGGTAATAGAGATATCTCACTTAGAAAAAAGCATTCCAAAGTCACTTATTCTCTATGTGTTTACCTATTATTTGTCTTCTTAGTCACTGCCCACGACAAAGGAAGCTTCTCTGAGAAAAGCTAAGATCAGTATTAATCTATAGGCATAACCATAAATATTTAGCAGGAACCTTGATACTGTGAGCCATCAACAAAATAACAACAGTAGGTTCTTTTTCTTAGGGCATAAGATTTCCCTAGGAAATCTGCTCTTGACCAGGTTTGTAGTATTAGGAATTAACTTTTCCCAGTGAAGCATGCCTCAGATCCAAAGTGATTCCTTATCTCCATAATAGTCATGGCAGTATTGCTCCATTGGATATATCTTGCAAGGGAGGTGATTATTGTAGCTTGTTGGGTCCACAACTCAGTAGGAACACGGATAACCTTTCTTTCCCAGCAGCTTGCAGAATATCCAACTTTAAAATTAGACATGTATGGCAAACAAAAAGTAACCATTGTTTTAATTATACATGGTAAAGTATATAGTTATTATTTTTAATATATCAATATACCAAATTGTTGTAGATAAAAATAAAAATTCATGGTTAAGAGACCTACTTCTCTCCCAGTCTTTTCCCTCATCCAGAAAATAAACCCATACAGGCTGGCAAATCTGGGAGGAATGCCAAGGTCCCCTGGCTCCCTGTAGAGTCAGCAAACAAGACATTTTGCTGATTGGGTATAATTTCTGTCATCTTACACTTCTATATGACATTTTTGTTATAAGTCCAAGGCAAATATGGCTAATTGATGCTGGTCCAATCAACTAATCTGAGCTTTTGCATTAATTCATAGTCCATTATATAGTTGCTGCAAGCTGACTTTGGCATGGTGTTCTGAGATTAGCTATGCTTCCATAGCATATCCTTCTTAAGTATCATAATTATGTATTTCATACAGAAAATGGTAGTTCAATGAATACTTGTGTAAAGCTAGATACTTACTGGTGAGTGATCATAAATTATAATATCTACTCCGTTAGTATTTTAATATATTAGTTGATCTTTCCTTCTCATTTTCTCTTCTATTTTTCTCCATCATGCTTTGTCATTCTTCAGGTAAATATGCCCATTTTCTATGAGTTTGGTCTTTCATCTAAAATAAGCAAAATTCTTAAAGACAAAGAATATGAAAAAGTCATTGACATTAAAAAGTAGATACCATGAAAACTACTTTTCCAATGTTGTTGAATTTAATGTTTCACTGTCATACTCAGTTTCTGAATTTGGACAAATAACAGTAATATTCCTTACATAAAATAAATAATAATGATTTGGATAGAATTAATAGAATTCCTAAAATCAATAGCCAATTATTACTTTAAATTCTTTTGAAATACCTTTTTAGCAGTAAGTGACAGACCATGTAGATTCCCACTCTTGTGAAAGACTAGCCTGTAACTCTAGCATGGATACCACCATCTGTGCATACTTATTCTCCACAGTGTTCCCAGTGACAGAAATTTCTTTAAAGATGTCTGAATGAATTTTTTTTGTTTTAGAAATTTGTGGTCCTTGATTCCAGCTTGTTGAAATTGATTCTCTTTCTTTGTATACGTTTTCTCTGCTAGAATACACATTTTAAACTGATACTGAGAAATTCTTATTTTACTCAAATTAAATTCATTAACCAAACTATATTCCTAAACAAATGTTATCATCATAATTCAAGGCTTAGAAATTAAGATTCTGATAGGATCAGAGGTAAGGTGGACACAACATCTGTCCTAAAACCAGAAGTAACTGGGAAGAGCGAGATCCAGGGACCTAAGAACGCCACCAAACCTGTGGCACAACCTTCTAGTTTCAGCTGTTGCCCTGAGCAAATATTGGGCATAAACTCTGCAGCCATTCCCACTCCACTCCCAGGCACTCTAACATTCCCAGGTTCACAGGATCACAGGAGCTTGTCACACCTGGATCTCAGGGTCCCAGAGGCAGCTTGACTTCCAGGAGCTCTGACACACCCAAGATCTCAGGATTATGGGATTCAAGATTCACAGGATCACAGAGACAGCTAGACTTGAGGAGTTCTGACACAACTAGGATCACAGGAAGGACAGGTTCCAGTCAGATAAAGGGAGGGCAGGTAGCACTAGAGATAACCAGATGGCAGGAGGCAAGCTAAAGAACATAAGCAACAGAAACCAAGGTTACTTGGCATCATCAGAACTCAATTCTCCCACCATAGCGAGTCCTAAATACATCACTTCGAAAATCACTTCTCATGATGGTGATAGAGGACTTTAAGAAGGACATAAATAACTCCCTTAAAGAAATATAGGAGAACTCAGGTAAACAGGCAGAAGCCTTTAAAGAGAAAACACAAAAATCCCTTAACGAATTAAGGGAAAACACAGTCAGACAAAGAAAATGAACAAAACCATCCAGGATCTAAAAATGGGAACAGAAACAATAAAGAAATCACAAAGGGAGACAACCCTGGAGTTAAAAAACCTTGGGAGGAGATCAGGAGTCACAGATGCAAGCATCACCAGCAGAATATATGAGATAGAAGAGAGAATCTCAGGTACAGATGATACCATAGAAAACATTGACACAACAGTCAAAGAAAATGAAAAAAGCAAAAAGCTCCTAACACAAAACATCCAGGAAATCTAGGACACAATGAGAAGAGGAAACCTAAGGATAATAGATATAGAAGAGAGAAAAGATTCACTTAAATATTCAGATTAAATATTAAAGATTCAGTAAATATCTTCAACAAAATTATAGAAGAAAATTTTCCTAACCTGAAGAAAGAGATGCCCATAAACATAAAAGAAACCTACAGAACTCCAAATAGACTGGACCAAAAAAAAAAAAATTTCCTCCTGTCACATAATAATCAAAACACCAAATCCACTAAACAAAGACAGAATATTAAAAGCAGTAAGGGAAAAAGGCCAAGTAACATATAAAGGCAGACCTGTCAGAATTACACCAGACTTCTCACCAGAGACTACAAAAGCTAGAAGATTCTGGGCAGATGTCATATAGACCCTAAAGAACACAAATGCCAGCCCAGGCTACTATACCCAGCAAAACTCAATTACCATAGTTGGAGAAAACAAGATATTCAATGGCAAAACCAAATTTACACAATATCTTTTTACAAATCCAGCCCTAAAAAGGGTAATAGATGGAAAACACCCACACAAGGAGGGAAACTACACCCTAGGAAAAGCAAGAAAATAATCTTTCAATAAACCCCAAAGAAGATAGCCACACAAACATAATTCCACCTCTAACAACAAAAATAACAGGAAACAACAATTCACTTTTCCTCAATATCTCTTAACAACAATGAACTCAATTCCCCAATAAAAAGACACAGGCTAACAGACTGGATACCTAAACAGGACCCAGCATTTTGGGGCATACAGGAAACGCACCTCAGTAACAAAGACAGACACTATCTCAGAGTAAAAGGTTGGAAAATAATTTTCCAAGCAAATGATCCCAGGAAACAAGCTGGAGTAGCCATTGTGCTTTAAGATCAAGAATCGGCAAATGAGACCTTACAAAATTGCAAAGCTTCTGTAATGCAAAGGACACTGTCAATTGGACAAAACGGCAGCCAGCAGATTGAGAAAAGATCTTTACCAATCCTACACCCAATAGGGGGTTAATATCCAACATATACAAAGAACTCAAGAAGTTAGACTCCAGAAAATCAAATAGCTCTATTAAAAATTGGGATACAGATCTAAACAAAGAATTTTCAACCAAGGAATATTGAATGGCCGAGAAGCATCTAAAGAAGTGTTCAACATCCTTAGTTATCAGGGAAATGCAAATCAATACACCTGTGAGATTCCACCTCACACCAGTCAGAATGGCTAAAATCAAAAACCCAGGTGACAGCAGATGCTGGTGAGGATGTGGAAAAAGAGGAACACTCTTCCATTGTTGGTGGGATTACAAGCTGGTACAACCACTCTGTAAATCAGTCTGGTGGTTCTTCAAAAATTGGACGTAGTACTACCTGAGGATCCAGCTTTATCACTCCTGGGCATATACACAAAAGATTCTCTAATATATAACAAGAACACATGCTCCACTATGTTCATAGCAGCCATATTTATAATAACCAGAAGCTGGAAAGAACCCAGATGTCCTTCGACAGAGAAATGGATACAGAAAATGTGGTGCATTTACAAAATGGAATACTACTCAGCTATTAAAAACAATGAATTCATGAAATTCTTAGGCAAATGGATGGAACTAAAAAATATCATCCTGAGTGAGGTAACCCAATCACAAAAGAATGCACATGGTATGCACTCAGTAATAAGTGAATATTAGCCCAAATGCTCCCAATACCCAAGATACAATTCACAGACCACATGAAACTTAATAAAAAGGAAGACAAAAGTGTGGGTGCTTCAGTCCTTCTTAGAAAGGGGAACAAAATACTCAGAGGAGCCAATGTGGAGACAAAGTGTGGAGCAGAAACTGAAAGAAAGGCCATTGCGAGACTGCCCCACCTACTGATTCATCCCATATACAGTCACCAAACACCTACACTATTATAGATGCCAAGAAATGCTTGCTGATATAGCTGTCTCCTGAGAGGCCCTGCCAGAGCCTTACAAATACAGAGGCAGATGCTTGCAGACAACCATTGGACTGAGTGTGGGATCCCCAGTGGAGGAGTTAGAGAAAGGAAGGAAGGAGCTGAAGGGATTTCCAACCCCTTAGGAAGAAATGCAATATCAACCAACCAGACACTGCAGAGCTCCCAGGGACTAAGCCACCAACCAAGAAGTACACATGGCTCCAGCTGCATATGTAGCAGAGGATGGCCTTGTCAGGCATCAATGGGAGGAGAGGTCTTTGGGTCTATGAAGGCTTGATAGATGCTCCAGTGTAGGGGAATCAAGGGCGGGGAGGTGGAAGAGGGTGGGTGGGTATTGGAACACGTTCATAGAAACAGGGGTAAGAGGTATGGGATAGGGGATTTCCAGAAAGGAGGTAACAGGGAATGGGAATAACATTTGAAATGTAAATAAAAAATATCCAATAAAAAAAAAAAGAAATTAGGATTCTTAGAAAGCAAGAGCTATGAGTCAAGTATTTTGATATTCACTAGTGTGGGTGCTCACTTAGGTGGGGATGAGAAATCCCTCAGTGGGTAAAGAGAAGCTCACAACATGATTGCTAAATTAGACCCTCCAGAATTTATTTAAAAGAAAACACAATTCTGTAAATATTTAATCTTGGGAGGCATAACTCTGAAGACAGTGTTCCAGTGGAGCATTCTGGCCAGCTAATGTAGCTAATCAGTATGTGAAAGGCTGACTGAGAAACTCTGCCTCAGAGGCTAAGGTACTACTAAAACAATAAGGTAATACTAAGATGCTCCATATTGAACTTTTGTACTCCACATTCGCACACACACACACACACACACACACACACTACAAAAATTCACTTACACACATACACACTTCACACATTCACATAACAAAACTTGGGGTAGCTTAGAGCATGTCTTGGGGTACCTGACTCGTTATTGACAGGTAGTCTACATAACCATAACCAATTCTGGCCATGACTTTTAAGAGTGAATAAAAACATGACATAATTTTTAAGCCAATAACGTTGTTGCCACACTTGAGTGTTGAGTCACACTTCTTTGCAGCAGAGTCCTTCAAAGGACTAGGGAATGAGGAGCCCATAGCCATAATTCCCCAGATAAGAATATAAGAGTAACCCAGAATGGATACTTTCTGTGAGTCAGAGATTAAACACATGTCTTTAAAGACACTGAGGTTTGGGAGTTTTCTACTATAGCCTAATTTTGCTTGGCATAATCAATAACAATGTAAGGACAAAGATTTTCATTTTCTTGAAAACTCTGGCACCTCATTTACAGAAGTGAGAAATGTATGCAGTTCTTCATCTTAGAAAATGCTTCCAAACCAAAGATTAGCAAGAAGAAAATCTAACCCTTGACCTAACTTTCTATTTCTCTATGAAGATCTCAAATATTTATCATTGTCCATCTTATTTTTCATATCCTTCAATACAAAGCTTTCTCTTCTTCTTTGTCAAATTTGTTTTGTCTGGATTCACATAATGACTTATGTTTAGTGTAGATATGAAGTTTATATCAAGCCACCTCTGAAAATTCCTATTATATCCAATAAATTCCATAAAGTAACATATGGCTAATGGTATTAAATATTTCCATACCCAGTCCTTTTCATGATACTAATTAGTGCAAATAATTCTCTCAATAGCCACTGTGTTGTAAAACTAAGAAACTGACCATGTAAAATTATATAAAGGAGACAAGAGATTGCTCAGTGGTTAGGATCACTTGCTGCTCTTGTAGAGGGCCCAGGTTTGATTTGTAGAAGATGTTTATTTAAAAAATATTGTTGGGATAGGGAAATGGTACATTCAGTAAAGTACTGTACAAACATGAGGACCTGAGTTCTCATTCCCAGAACCCACATAAAATTTCATAAATAGCAGTGTATATCCATAATCCCAGAACTGGGCTCATGAAAGCAAGCAGACCCATGGACTTCACTGGCTAGTCAGTCACTCTAGCTGAACTGCTAAACATTTAATGAAAGACCTTCATTGGGGAAAAAAAGTAGAAAGTGATTGAAAAAGACACTTGATAGTGACCTCTGATCTACACACACACCGCATGTACTTGCACACACATCTTTTCAGACATATAAATGCATATATACAACATATGTACATATGCACAAAATAAGGAAAATTTTTCCAAGTTCTGAAAAAATATACATATATAAAATTTGTTCATATTCTTTTAGTTACATGAGTGCCAGAAGCATCTCTTTTGAATTTACATAAAAGTTCCTGCTGTAAGTTCCTACTCTGATTTTTCTTAGTCAAGGATTGTGACCTGGGACTCATAAGATAAAAGAAAAAAAGTTCTTTTGTCCTCTGGGGGGGGAGGGAACAAACATAATAGCACATTGTTTAAACTTGATTATATAGATTACATATTGATAAGTATTCACTACTTATTGAAGAAAATAAAAATCATCATTGTTAATTGAGATTGTTTGCATCAGGTTTGAGGTGGGACCTCTCCAGATAAAACTTTGAAGAACTAAAAATTTGGTTTTGATCTGCTCTCACTGCTGCAGCCCAATTGGCTGGGTCTTTGAAATTTGACTGACTATGACATGAGATTGAAAAAGAGACACATGCAGCATAAAACAGGGATTGGCTGGGCTGTATGTGCTTGGATAGAGATACACCAGAAACCCAGGCACTCAGTGTGTTTATTATATACAGCATAAAGTAGGTCAGTCAGTTCATCTTGGCAGGTGAGAATGAAATCTTCATGTCCAAATACAGTAGTAGAAATAAGGATAGTAATAATTACAGTGTAATGATTTTACAACCTTTGCTAAGAGAGGAAGACATCTGAACATATTCAAATACAAAATATATCTAGAAGGAACATTGTGATCTCTTGATTCACTCACAGGGGCTTACCTACACTTTAAGAGAATGCATCAACACCATAGGAGCTTTAGAAGGGCACAGCCAAGTGTACTGTACTAGTCCCCATTCTAATGATAAGAAAGAGTGTGTTGCATACATTACACAGTAAAGTGGCTCCCTAAGTCTGTATTTGTAATTGTTACCTGGGAACTGCACTGAAGTAGGGCACAGAGAATCTGTTTAAGAGTTCCTAAACAGAAGATTAGAAAACATAGATACCAAGATCTGAGCCACACCAACATTTGAAGAATGCTTATTGACATTGCTGGATGTCCTCTGGATTTGAGGAAGAGATGGAACCTGTAAAGAGCGAGAGACTCATGCACCTTCACATTACACTTTGGCATTCTCAAAGTAGATAATGTATAAAGCAGCATCAACATCTTCGGTGCACTAGAAGAAAGAAAATTATTAGACTCAAGTGTCAAAAGTACCTGATAATAAAATTCAGTGAGGCAAAGCATAAATGGCTGAGAAACACTTAAAGAAATGCTCCAAGGCCTCAGTCACCAAAAAATGCAAATCAAAACTACTTTGAGATTTCTTTTCCTACAACAGTCAGAATGTCCAGGATCAACAAGACAAAGAACAGTTCATGCTGGTGAGGATGTAGATAAGGGAAGACTTATCCATTGCTGATGGAAGTTCAATCTTATATAACCACTATGGAAATCACAATGACAGTTCTGCAGGAAACCAGGAATAGATCTCTCTCAAGACCCTGCTATACCACTCTTGGTGGCATACCCAAAGGCCTCTATATCCTACCACAGAGATATTTGCTTAGCCATGTTAATTGCTGCTTTCTTCCTAATAGCTAGCAAGGAGCTGGGAACAGCCTCCATGTCTATCAATAGATGAATGGAAAAAGTAAACGTGGTACATTGACACAATGGAATATTACTCATTTAAAAAAATGAAATTGTAAAATTAGCTAGCAAATGAATGGAGCCATAAAAAAATCACTCTTATTGTGGTAATGCAGATTCAAAAAGAAAAATATGGTATGTATTTGGTAGAATGTGGATGCTAGCTGTTAAGTCTTCTATAAGCAGGGTTTGTTCCAAATAACTACAGAGGTTGGGTATAGAGCAAGGCACAGAGAGTGAGTGAAGGATCGCCCTAGAAAGAGGAAATAGAATAGATTATCATGGATGGACTGGGAAGGGTGACCACAATCAAAAGATAAAACAGGAAGAGGGAAGGAAAAGGGATGGAAAGAAAAAAATACAGGGATGATCAGGTAAACCTAAGGGCGTTTCTGAGGTTCCTATGGAAACCTACAGCTGTAAAAGCTTATTAAAATATATACATATATGGAAGAAAACAAAACAGAATCACTAAATTGTGAGGGAGACAAGTCCCAACTAGACGTCTCTTGCTACCAAATAAAATGTCCACTGCCATAAATACATTACATTTAATTGGGTTGTTGGACCAAGGGACCTCATGGGAACATTAGATAACACAGTTTTGTGGTATGGAAAAAATATTTGCAACTATAAATAAGTAAATATATAAATAAATCCACATGTTGGCATGTGCACACACACACACAAACCCAAATAGTGATTCCCTCAAAACATACATGTGACAAACAGTTCTGACAAACATACTGAACAGTTCATATTTAGAAATATTTATGTGTATATATATACATTTATATATATATATATATGCATTAATGTAACAACAATTAAAGGAAGAAGAGGACATTAATTTGAAGGACAGCAAAGTGTGCATACAGGAGCGTTTAGAAACAGAGAAGGGAAAGCAGAAATTGATGTGAATATTATAAAGTCAAAAATTAAAATAATTATAAAAAAGCTTCTAAATTAAAAAAAATAAAAAGCCAGGCCAGGCACCTGTGGGAGGGAAACACATTTGATTGTTCTAAGACTCAGTGTCCTCATACATGAAGTGAAAACAATAGGCAATTCAAATTGCTTGTCATAACAATTAAGTAAATAGATTCCCTATAACAATTAAATACAATACTTTAGAACATGGAACACCAATGGTGGCTGAACTCATTTTGCTCATTCTCCTGTCACCTCAACTTGTTTGTTGTTTTTCTCCATTTTAAGTCTATACCATCAGCTTAATTCTGATAGAAATTGCTTTCTATTCATTTCTCTTCTGAAGCTGTTCTGGTAAGATTAAAGTTGACATTTTCCTGGGTGCATGTAATTTTCACTGTCCAGCCAATTAACAGGCACATGCAATAGTGCAATAGTGTGTAAACATGCTTGATGTTTTGTGGTGGGGGCTCTGACAGTATAAGCTGAGTGTAACTCTTCTCTCAAAATACAACAGTGTGTGTGTGTGTGTGTGTGTGTTTGTGTATGCGTGCATGCGTGCATATCTGTGTGTCTGTATGTGTATGTGTGTAATGTTGTGTATATGTATGTATTATGTGTATGTGAGTGTGTATATGTGTGTATATGTGTTTATGTGTATATGTGTGTTTGTGTGTCTGTGTGTCAAGGTACCGAGTTTCTGTTTTATTTTCCAATGAGTGGAACTTGCTTGCCCTTCATGCATGAAGCATTTTATAGACTGGCATTAGGTTCCCAGGGTATAGATTGAGAACAAACTCTTTAACCTTCCTTTAGAGGAAGACCCCTGTCGGGTAAAGGGAGGCTGGGAATCATGAGTATATAGGACAGTAGATAGCTTAAGGAATAATTGTGGAGGGAAGACCAAACCTCTTAGCTCCAGGTCACTAGTTCTAATACACACCATCCAGTGGTGATCAAAGGTGTTCAGTCTCTCAGAGGTTTGTCTCTATTCTTTCTGCTGAGCAGAAGGTTTATGTCAGGAAAGCATCTCCACAAAGGACAGCCTCAGAAATGAAACCACATTCAGCCAACATAGAGAAGAGGTTTCACTTCTTCAGGAGAGGCCAGCAGCCACAATCATAGTAAACACAGTACATATGTGTTTACGCTGCAACTGAAGAGTGGAACCAGGTAAAATGAACCAGTGTTCATAATCCAGAAACTAGTAAAATAAATCAGTCTGTTTAATGATGACATTGCTTTTAAACATTTTATACTATCTCTTGTTTTCCATAATACCAGATGTTAAGTTGCATGACAAAGCCCCTCATTGTCCACATTTTTTAAAATACTGTGTGGAGTGTGTTCAGTTTTACACACTCTCACTACCAGGCACAATTCGCTTCCTCCCTGAGTCATTTTATGGCAACAACAGTGGGGGTTTGTTTCTCTCATGTTGGCCTCCACATATATTTATAAGATGCATGCTGTCTTAGCATTCATGAAACTATCACTCCTTGACAGAGAAATCTTAAGCAACAAGATGTAAAATAGAAGTCGCCTCCACTTGGAAACCTCTTGGTGGCAAGGCATTGTCACAGGTGGGATATGAGATGCCCTGACTGGTTCCTGTGTTTAAACACTTGATCTCCAGTTGGTGTCACTATTTTGGGAATTTGTAGAGCATTTAGGACAGGGGAGGTAGTAATGGAGTTCATCATTGAGATTTGGCTTTGAGGGTTGTACCTGTCTTTTCTTCCTGAATGCTTGTTCTGTTTCTACCCACTGAAATATGAGTAAGAAATCCCCTCGTGCTCTTAGCACCATGGACAGAGCATCTCCCCTGTCATGCCTTCTAAATAAATCATAAGGAACCAAACCATCTGAAGGTGTGAGAGAAACGAAAACTGCCCTGCCTTAATTAAGCTCCTCTGTTGAGTGTCTGACACAGATATAAGGAATTTCAGAGTGAACACAACAAGTATATTTTGGTTTTAATTGCTGCTTAGCACCCGCTGTCTAAAAGGCAGAAACTTAGATAAGTTACCACAACTTCCCCAAATCTGTTTTCTGTTACAGGTGGTCATAAAAATGTCAATCTTAAAGGAACATTGTCAGCAAATAAAATAATATCTACAAAGGACTGCTTTCATCATTGATCAGCAGCTTTAGGAGTTGAGCAAGATGTTGATTTGCTTTAACTACACCAGCCATGTGACCATCTAACCAGCCATGTGACCATCTATCCATCCATGTGACCATCTAATCATGCCTTGTAACCATTTCAATCTCAAGTATAAATGGTAAGTGTAGCTTTTCAAATGGCAAAAAGCAAGTTTAATAGTCATCTATTAGTGCATTAAAAATTATTAAATGCTTACTTAAATCATGATCATTCATTGATCCACTTAAATATGTTACTAATTATCAGATGGCCTGAGGTCTCCTTGGGGATGTTCAGATTTGTTTAGTAATGATAGGTTCTATTAGTACACAAGGCAATAGAATCATCTCTTCTCTTGATATAAAATATAATTTGAACAAGACCCAGACTGTAACTCCGTGGAAGCAGTTCTTTTTAAATCAGTTTATCAGTTTTATCACTGCAAATGAATGACAAAAAACAATAATCATGTACATTTCACTCATTTTAGCTACAACTAAGAACACAAATAGAAACACTTTTGTGTAGCTGGTAGGACACTCTATATGTGCATACTTTATTTATATCCCAGGACCAAAGGTAGAAGTGTCCTACCACTTGGTCTCAATGGGCCATTTAACAAAATTGCGTTTAATATGCTTTGTGAAAAACTAATACAAAGTATGGTTTCTATCTTTAAACCATATAAATATTTGTAATTATTAATGAAAATAACTCACTGCAATTTTCTTCTTTCTGCATTGTGTTTCCATTACAATGGCTGTTAATACTAATTTATTCCATGATCTAAGAAGATCCATCTTGCAGAAAGAGGCATCGTAGCTTAATTGCCTTACAATGAATCATTCAGTTAATTAAGAATATGATCCATAATTTTACATCTCAAATTATGCCCTACTCAAATTATATAATGAATATAAGAACACAGCTTTTTCTCATGACAAGCTATTTTACAGAACAGATACTATGATTATGTCTCTTCTGACAAGTAATCCCAATATATCTTGACAAGGACAGCACCAATAGTAAATGCATGCTCCTGTATTTTTTTCTGCCTACAAATACATTTTTAAGCAATATAGAGCGTTTTCCTTGGCAACATCCTTGATGATTTAGTATCAAGTTATAAATCATATAGAAAGTTGGCAGAGTGACATTATTAAAGTACATGTACACTATGCAAAAGAAAGAGAACATCCCGTCAATCCTTGAAACCATAGAAATTATTTGGTTACATAAAATTTCATTTTCCTAATTCAGGGAATCCTGTGTCTACTAAGCGAGACATTATAATCAATATCAGAAAGCAAGGAGTCAGATATACATGTAGGCCTTCTCTTCCATACACAGTGGATTAATTTCAACTAATTGGCAATATTTTATTTTTAGAAATCAGACATAATTGCTAATATAAATCCATTGGATAAAATAATCTATATTCCTCAATTACATGAAAGTCGCTACTCCAAACTATAAAGATTCAAACATAGACTAGATAAAATATGTTGGGGCTTGGCATTCTCTGCCTTTAAAAAGAAGTCCCAGAATGGGGGAGGAGGGCTACCTTGATCAGGACAGAAGTTGCTGCCTCAGACAACTGAACAAATTCATTGGTCAAACCTAGTTGTATGATCTCATTCTTGGTTGTCATTTTTGTTTTTGTAACAGAGAAGGTAGATATATTCCTTTTATAACTAACAAAATGAAAGAGAAAATCTGCTAAAGTTTCATGGCTCCTATTAAATTGTAATCCATGAAAACTTTGAGACTTTAGTTTCATGATACCTAGATATCTTTCTACATTTTCTATATATTCCAATAAGAAAACATGACCCCTGGGTTGAACAAATACATTATTCAATACTCCAAGACCAAATGCAGTAGCCAGAGAAAACTTCATACCAAGTTCAATTTGTCCCAGTACAGTGTGGTGAGGCCCAGGTGTTTACAGGCATATAGATAGAGAGATGATGATAGATAGATAGATAGATAGATAGATAGATAGATAGATAGATATCAGTAGATGAACTTATTGTGTAACTTCAGTGGGTCAATTACCATAGTTATGGCTAAAATGTGATTTAAAAATACAAAGAATGGTAACTATCTAGAAAGCAATCTGAATGTTTTCTATTAGTTATAAGAATAATTAAGATACTTGGCATTTATATAGCACAGTTGGCAATCTGCTGCTTTTGTGGAAGGAGAGGAGATTGGAGATTATCCTAACTCTAGTGATGGAATGTAAGTCGCTGTATTGTAAGTTCTTCCAACCCATTCCTCAGAATATAAGCCAATATGCCCAGACAAACAAACAAAGAGTTCCTGCGAGTCTCTGGCAGTAACTTTGCTGAGAGAGCACAACTTTTCCTCAGAAAACACAATATTGTGAACATAAAACACTCATGGAGAATTGTCTCTCAAAAGCACCCTATCCTTTATAAAAAGACTTTCTAAGAAGCCTGCCCATTCATTATTTTCTTTTGACCTCATACTGCTCTGTAATATTCAGAGATGCATAAACATTTCACACATACAAGACAAGAAGGGTGTTGGTAATAGTCAGTGAGTGAAGAACAGTAGTTGAAACAAACAGCAAGAGTTGTATTGACTCACTGAACCACCTTATCCAAATAAAGCTGCAAAGCTCTACCCTGAATTTAGTGTGAGTGAAACACACCTTTGCTTGATTACCGAATACTCATTTGGGTTTCCTGTTACTCGCAATGGGTAGTACTACTGAATCATGTGTAACATTTCTGGTGACAATTCATAGATGAATGGGTACAGTTTATATCCTGAGCAAGTCTGGGCAAAGTGTATCACAGTGGATCATTTATAGCATGGTCAATTTAAATTCCACATAATTTAATCTTCATAAAATTTGGAGATATGTGGCTTTCATAATTTCACAATTAAGGCTTTATAAGGTTAGCTAGACTAGCTGTAACACTCAGAGGAATGTATGATGTACAAATGTGCACTCTCCTCTTTTGAGCACTCTAAGATGAACAGATATCTCCTGTTTCCTTTACCCTTTGCCGAAATGAAAAACCATACATCCTCAAGCCAGAAACAATGTTCTCAGTTTTATCACTGCAAATTCAGTTTAATTTTTTTCTTTGTCCATGATGTGCCTATATGCAATTTCTTCTCTTTTCAGCAACAGTTTAGCTTCGTGATTAATTTGTCACTTTAAATTTTCCTCATATAGATAATATGAAGGGTTGCCTGAAGACAAATCTTTGCTATGTGGTTGGAATGCCAGGCTGGAGGTGAATTTATTTGTATCATAATAGATTTTGTTGCCTTGTTCAGCCATTCTTTGTCCTTCACACAGAGATATCTGTTGGTTATATGCAGGGAGTAGAATGTTAAATAATCAAAATGTTCATTTCATTGCTGGATAATTTAATTTCCTATAGGCAAAATTGAATTTTGACATTTATCTTTATAAAATATAGAAGCTTTCCAAATTCTACTAGGCAAGTGGTCACACATTTAATTTCCCTGCAATGTATCAAATTGTCAATGAAACATAGTAATTAATTCCTTCAAGGTATGCATGTACTATGTACACACTGCAGGTTAGGCAATCACTGGAAATCTCATTTGCTCAGATATGCAATGATTGTAGCCACACAAACAAGAATTCACAAAGGTTGGCTGTTGGCTGTCTAGATTATCAGGGTGCTTGCCATGAGTAAGTTCCCTGGCATGTTCCCTTTTTAGCTTCTATTGTGGAGCAATTATTTACAAAATATAAAGCATATATAATAAAGTACAATTAGTGTTTTACTTCATTTTTGACAAGATCTCACTATGTAGCCCTGTCTTGTTTAGGACTTATTACATAGACTAGAATTACCTCACCTCATAGAGATACACCTGCCTCTCTTTCCCAAGTGCTTGGTTAATGATGTGTAACAAGAAATCCAACAAAGCTTCTGATTTTAAAGCAAAAACATAAATAAAAATCTCCAGGTATTTTAAGATAATTTAAAGTAAGTAGACTTAACACATATAAAACAAACACGATGCGCATGAAGAGGACATGGTTTCAACCCTAAGCTATGTAAATGAGTGCACAGAAGCCTGGTTGAGAAAGACTTAGGGAAGATGTTCCGTATAATACGTGCTCACTCTGTAGTCATAGATAATGAGAATTTAAGAATGAAGTACTAACCTTGGTCTGCGTTTTTTGTTTTGTTGTCGTGAAACACTATCCCTGAAGAATCCAGTTATGTAGAAACATACTGAAATGTGGGAAACTATTTTAAAGCAATTTTAGTTCTGAACATTTGTGTTTATTTTTTCACCAAAATCGAAGCAAAGACATTTCAAAAGTCACTGTTTACTCTGATTACTGCAGTCAGATTCAGAAACATCTTCTATAAGATTTCAGTTTAATTTAAACTTTCCAATGAAAGTAAAGTCTGACTTTTATGTACATTTAATTTATTGTTTAGCCAAAAAATGATAAACACAGCTAAAAATACCTCACATAGTAATGAGGGTGTGCTGTATGCAACAACTTCAGAGATTGTGGCAGCAAACACCTGAGAAAGAGGAGCAACACCAGAAAACATTTGAATATGCTCCAGGAAATGCATACACTGAGTGTCATTGACATGTCTCAGCAGTATTAAATTGACATAGAGTTTATAGCATGTCAATGGGTCTTTGATCAAATCCAATGCCTTGTCTATCTGATCTAATCCTCACCTATCCTCTCTTTCTCTTTCAACCTCATGTGATCTCAAAAAAAGAAAAGAAAAAAAAATACTGAACTCACTTAATGTTGCCACCTTGTAGGTAGTATAAGACCATCATCTATTAGATCATGGGTAGCCTTTCATGTAACATATTCTGGAAGAACCCTTACTATTTGTGTGTGTGTGGGTGTGTGGGTGTGTGGGTGTGTGTGTGTGTGAATGCCATGGCACATATGGATGTCAAGTAAAACTTTGGTGACTCATTCTCTCTTTCTACTACGTGGATCTCAAGGGATCCGATCCAAGTTGGGATTTACCAACTTGGGATATTTGTTAGCAGGGAGCTTTACTTGATAAGCCACATCATTGGTCCTAAACTCTTGCTCAAGGAATCAATTCATTTTGACAGTGCCACCCTACAGTGCTCTTGGAAAAACACCAGCTAATGGAAAATTCAATGGTATCCTTGCTAGTTTATATTAAACTGACACAAGTTAAAGGTGTCTGAAGGAAAGGAAGAGTTGGGGCATTTTCTTAACTAGTGACTGGTAAAGGAGGGTCCCACCCATTGTGGAAAGTGTCATGATGGTTTCGGTGTATGAGAATGCTGGGTGATGAAGCCATTAGGAGAAAGCAAGAAAGCATCACACCTCCATGGCTTCTGATTCAGTTTCTGCCTTCATTTTTCTGTCTTTAGGTCCTGTCCTGTACTCCTTCTCAGATGGACTGTGATGTGGTTGTATAAATGGAATAAGCACTTAAACCAAATTGCTTTTTGTTATGCTGGTTGATCATACCAATAGAAACCCTAAGACAAGTGGTCTCTCTGGAACCCACATTTCATGGAAATCCAGAATAATATGCTGATAATTAAAGTACTAGCCATAATTTCTGCCTTACTCCGTTCTCATTTCACCTTTGTCTCAATTTTAGCCTAATTCAGTAAACACTTTGCTTTACCTACATTAATATCTTAAAGCATGAATATTTTACCAGGGTCCATTCATTCTTACAGTTCTTGAAGAAAAGCCCATAAACTCTCACCAATATGACCGCTAAGCATGAGCTGAGCAAGAACAGTAACATGGGCCGGAGAAAATCTAAGAAGCCTCAACTCTACAATAACTACAAGCAACTAAGGAATTCTGGGAGCAGGAATGATAATCATCTACAAGTAACACTAGACTTCTACTAGTAATATGTAGACTGGGTTGTATGTATGTATTTAGGGTGATATTATTATTCTATATAAAACACGTATGTATGTATGTATGTATGTATGTATGTAACAACAATTAATGAAAAAAAGCAATGTATCTGAAAGAGATCAAGGAGGTATATGAGGTATATATGGGAGGGATAGGAGGAAGGAATGGGAAGGGATAAATAATGAAATTATATTATGATCTCAAAATATCAAATAAACTGTTTTTAAAAACAGAAAGTATTCCTGGGCCATTAGGTGACCACCAGCAAGCAGCAAGGTTGTCATGACTCAGGTCAGTTTTCTCTAACTGGAAAAAGCCATTTTCTCCTGCTAGTAGGAAAGGTCGCTACATTATTTTGGGAAGGATTTAATTTTCTCAATACAAACTAGAATGATACTATTTTTTTAGTCTATTTTTTTAGTCTTCAAATAATTTTATGCTCAATAATGTTCTCTTTGAATTTAGAATATGAAGAATTTGAAGAATATGAAGAATATGAAGAATTTACAGCCTGTAACACCAACCACACAAAATAAAGTAATTAGTTAAAGTTCTGTAAGACTGGCTATGCAAAATTAGTAGGCCGTTTCTATGTTTCTTTATCTTGTGAATACAACCTGCTCCCCTTTCCCTACTCCTTCCCTGTAATTACTCAGCGCATGGTGTATAAACACACTTTAACATGCCTTTCATTTTTAACTGTAGCTATCAGACTCAGGCCACGCCAATGCACAATTCTTTGCTGGGCCTAGGGTTAAACAGTGATTTATTCAAGTATTTGCATGTGTCTTAAATCAATGAAGAGGGGGGATATAATGTTGAGTCCTGACAAGTGGAAAGAGCTGGATCATCACACACATGATTCACAATACAAGGTCAAATGCTCTGGCAAGATATGAGTGTCACCATGACCTTATTCTTGTGAACAGACTTGCCATTTTGGGATCTTCACTTTGATCAACTCTTGTTTTATTTTGAGGAGTTTCAACCATTCTGGAGGTAATACATAAACCTAACCAGCTTTGATTTATTAAAAGAAAGACAACTTAGTTTACTCTGTCCCAAAGTTATTACTTTAGGAATTTTTGCATTATATAGCAGCTCTATAAATCCACACTTTTCTTTCTGTTTTTAAGTTAAAAGAGATCACTTGAGTTTTAAGTGAGTTATAGTGTTTAAAATTTCAACAATAACAATATTATTGTTTGATATAAAATATATTGTTGAAGCCAAGAGGCAGTTCTATAGCTACAATGAAGCAAGGTGTTTTATTTCTTTGTTTCAAGGTTAAAGTATTCTGTGAGGTAGATATTTGCATTTATTTTCATGAACACAATTCTGGAATAAATTACTGTATATCTATGAAGTACAGATGTGATTCCTGGCTTCAAAGGGTTTTAAAAATGTTTCTCTAGATGCAAATAAATTGTACTTATTTTACTCATTATTATTGCAAACAGAGCATTGAATGAAGCATTCCCTCCAAAATTTTATAATTTAATGTTATTATACTTATTGGGAATATAATTTTATTCTTCACAGAGCAGTTAATAATTCTATCCATAAAGAACCAATTTCTACATTTTATTTAAACCACTTAGTTTCCATCATTGCAAGCTCATTTCATGAAAGGCCATCATCAGATAGCTGAGAGAGCAAGTGCACTGCTATTCAATTATAAGACATCACCATTCTTAAAGGACACATCCAGAAGACATAATTTTTCACTTACACACCAGCACATTTAACAAGTCAGTGTCTGTACCAAGTTTTCTATTCAAAACTCTCTAGCTCTAAAATAGGGAACAACTTAAAATATCAAGACTTCGTTCTCCCTAGCTCATGGAGATTAGAAAATGGAAGAGTGGGCCTCCTTAGTATAACCAGGTAAGTATTTGAATGTAAAATGTATCCTCCTGGTGCCTGTGTTTGAATACTTAAACCCATATGATAGCACTGTTTTAGAAGGTTTTAAGAACTTTGGGGCCCACTTGTGCTGAGGAGCCAGCGGAAGGCGGGCTCCAGACTCAGGGACTGAGGAAAAGCCGGGAGGTAAGAGCCTGCCTGCTTCCACCTGTGGCCAGAGACACCCGCCTGGCCCACCAAACCTCCATATACAAGCAGTGCAAGGAGAAAGCTACCCGCCCACTTACACTGAGGAGCCAGCAACAGGAGGACTCCAGACGCAGGATCTGAAGAACAGCTGGAAGAGAGAACTGGTCTCCCAGGATTATTGGCATCTGAGCTTGAAGGAAAGACAAGCCACAGTCAGAGAGAGAAAGACCAGCTAACACCAGAGATAACCAGATGGTGAAAGGCAAGGGCAAGAACACAAGGAACAGAAACCAAGACTACTTGGCTTCATCAGAACCCAGCTTTCCAATCACAGCCAGCCCTGGATACCCCAACACACCAGAAAAGGAAGACTCAGATTTAAAATCACTTATCAAGAGAATGATAGAAGATTTTAAGAAGGAAATAAATAACTCCCTTAAAGAAATACAAGAGAACACAGGTAAACAACTGGAAGCCCTTAAAGAGGACACACAAAAATCCCTTGAAGAATTACAAGAAAACACAATCAAACAAATGAACAAAACCATTCAGGAATTAAAAACAGAAATAGAAACAATAAAGAAATCAAAAAGGGAGACAACCCTGGAGTTAGAGAACATAGGAAAGAAATCAGGAGTCATAGATGCAAGCATCAGCAACAGAATACAAGAGATGGAAGAGAGAATCTCAGGTGCGGAAGATACCATAGAAAACATGGACACAAGAGTCAAAGAAACCACAAAATGCAAAAAGCTCCTAACCCAAAACATCCAAGATATCCACGATGCAATGAGAAGACAGAACTTGAGGATAATAGGTATAGAAGAAAGTAAAGACTCCCAACTTAAAGGACCAGTAAATATCTTCAACAAAATTATAGAAGAAAACTTCCCTAATCTAAAGAAAGAGATGAACATAAATATACAAGAAGCCTACAGAACGTCCAATAGACTGGACCAGAAAAGAAATTCCTCCCGTCACATTATAGTCAAAACACCAAATACACAAAACAAGGAAAGAATATTAAAAGCAGTAAGGGAAAAGGGACAAGTAACATATAAAGGAAGACCTATCAGAATTACACCAGACTTCTCACCAGAGACTATGAAAGCTAGAAGATCCTGGGCAGATCTCATACAGACACTGAAAGAACACAAATGCCAGCCCAGGCTGCTATACCCAGCAAACCTCTCAATAATCATAGAGGGTGAAACCAAAATATTCTACGACAAATCCAAATTTGCACAGTATGTTTCCACAAACCCAGTCCTACAAAAAATAATACATGGGAAACGCCAACTCAAGGATGGAAACTACACTCAAGTAAAAGGAAGAAAGTAATCTTTCAACAAACTCAAAAGAAGATAGCTACACAAACGATATAAACAACATCAAAAATAACAGGAAATAACAATCACTATTCTTTAATATCTCTTAACATCAATGGTCTCAACTCCCCAATAAAAAGACATAGACTGACAGACTGGATCCATAAACAGGACCCAGCATTTTGCTGCATCCAGGAAACATACCTCCGTGTTAAAGACAAACACTACCTCAGAGTAAAGGGATGGAAAACAATTTTCCAAGCAAATGGCCCCAAGAAATAGGCTAGAGTAGCTATTCTAAAATCGGATAAAATTGACTTTCAACCAAAATTCATCAAACAGGATGAGGACGGACACTTCTTACTCATCAAAGGAAAAATCTACCAAGAAGAACTCTCAATTCTGAACATCTATGCCCTGAATGCAAGAGCTCCCACTTTCATAAAAGAAACTCTACTAAAGCTCAAATCACACATTGCACCTCACACAATAATAGTGGGAGACTTCAACACCCCACTATCAACAATGGACAGATCTTGGAATCATAAACTAAACAGAGACACAGTGAAACTAACAGATGCTATGAACCAAATGGCTTTAACAGATATCTATAGAACATTCCATCTTGCATCAAAAGAATATACCTTCTTCTCATGAAGGTACCTCATGGTACCTTCTCCAAAATTGATCATATAATTGGTCACAAAACAAACCTCAACAGATATAAGAAGATTGAAATAATCCCATGCCTCCTATCAGATCACTATGGATTAAGTTTGGTCTTCAATGGCAACAATAACAACAGAACACCCACATACACATGGAAGCTGAACAATTCTCTGCATAATGATAACTTGGTCAAGGAAGAAATAAAGAAGGAAATTAAAGACTTCCTAGAATTCAATGAAAATGAAAGTACAACTTACCCAAACCTATGGGAAACAATGAAAGCAGTGTTAAGAGGAAAACTCATAGCTCTGAATGCCTCCAAAAAGAAACTGGAGACAGCATACACTAACAGCTTAACAGCACATCTGAAAGTTCTAGAACAAAAAGAAGCTAATACACCCAAGAGGAGTAGAAGGCAGGAAATAATCAAATTAAGGGCTGAAATCAACCAAGTGGAAACTAAAAGAACTATACAAAGAATCAATAAAACCAAGAGCTGGTTCTTTGAGAAAATCAACAAGATAGATAAATCCTTAGCCAGACTAACCAGAGGGCTCAGAGACAGTATCCAAATTAACAAAATTAGAAATGAAAATGGAGATATAACAGACTCTGAGGAAATTAAAAAAATCATCAGATCCTACTACAAAAGCCTATATGCAACAAAATTGGAAAATCTGGAGGAAATGGACAAGTTTCTAGACAGATACCAATTACCAAAGTTAAATCTGGATCAGATAAACCATCTAAACAGTCCCATAACTCCTAAAGAAATAGAAGCATTCATTAAAAGTCTCCCAACCAAAAAAAGCCCAGGACCAGATGGGTTCAGTGTAAAATTCTATCAGACCTTCAAAGAAGACCTAATACCAATACTCTTCAAGCTATTCCATAAAATAGAAACAGAAGGAACACTACCCAATTCATTCTATGAGACCACAGTTACACTGATACCAAAGCCCCACAAAGACCCAACAATGAAAGAAAACTTCAGACCAATTTCCCTTATGAATATCAATGCAAAAATACTCAATAAAATTCTTGCAAACCGAATCCAAGAACACATCAAAACAATCATTCACCATGATCAAGTAGGCTTCATCCCAGGGATGCAGGGATGGTTCAACACCCGGAAATTCATCAATGTAATCCACTACATAAACAAACTCAAAGGAAAAAACCACATGGTCATTTCATTAGATGCTGAAAAAGCATTTGACAAAATTCAACATCCCTTCATGATAAAAGTCTTGGAAACATTAGGAATTCAAGGAGCATACCTAAACTTAGTAAAAGCAATACACAGCAAACCAGTGGCCAACATCAAACTAAATGGATAGAAACTCGAAACAATCCCACTAAAATCAGAGACTAGACAAGGCTGCCCTCTCTCTCCCTACCTATTCAATATAGTACTTGAAGTTCTAGCTAGAGCAATCAGGCAACAAAAGGAAATCAGAGGGATACAAATTGGAAAGGAAGAAATCAAAATATCACTATTTGCAGATGATATGATGGTATACTTAAGTGACCCAAAAAACTCCACCAGAGCTCTGCTACAGCTGATAAACAACTTCAGCAAAGTGGCTGGATACAAAATTAACTCAAGCAAATCAGTAGCCTTCCTGTACTCGAAGGATAACAGGCTGAGAAAGAAATTAGGGAAATGACACCCTTCACAATAGTCACAAACAATATAAAATATCTTGGTGTGACTCTAACCAAACAAGTGAAGGATCTGTATGACAAGAACTTCAAGTCTCTGAAGAGAGAAATCGAAGAAGACCTCAGAAGATGGAAAGATCTCCCATGCTCATGGATAGGCAGGATTAACATAGTTAAAATGGCCATCCTGCCGAAAGCAATATACAGATTCAATGCTATCCCCATCAAAATCCCAACTCAATTCTTCATAGACCTAGAAAGAGCAATTCTCAAATTCATATGGAATAACAAAAAACCCAGGATAGTAAAAACTATCCTCAACAATAAAAGGTCTTCTGGGGGAATCAGCCTCCCTGACCTCAAGCTGTACTACAGAGCAGTAGTGATAAAAACTGCATGGTATTGGTACAGTGACAGGCAGGTAGATCAATGGAATAGAATCGAAGACCCAGAAATGAACCCACACACATATGGTCACTTGATCTTCAACAAAGGAGCTAAAACCATACAGTGGAAAAAAGACAGCATATTCAACAAATGGTGCTGGATCAACTGGCGGTCTACATGTAGAAGATTGTGAATTGATCTATTCCTATCTCCCTGTACAAAGCTCAAGTCCAAGTGGATCAAGGACCTTCACATAAAACCAGATACACTGAATCTAATAGAAGAGAAAATGGGAAAGAGTCTCGAACACGTGGGCACAGGGTAATTTTTCTTGAACAGAACACCAATGGCTTGTGCTCTAAGATCAAGAATTGACAGATGGGACCTCGTAAAATTACAAAGCTTCTGTAAGGCAAAGGACATTGTGAATAGTGCAAAATGGCAACCTACAGATTGGGAAAAGATCTTTACCAATCCCACATCTGATAGAGGGCTAATATCAAATGTATACAAAGAACTCAAGAAGCTAGACTCCAGAGATCCAAATAGCCTTATCAAAAAATGGGGAAGTGAGCTAAACAGAGAATTCTCCACTGAGGAAACTCGAATGTCTGAGAAGCACCTAAAGAAATGTTCAGCATCCTTAGTCATCAGGGAAATGCAAATCAAAACAACCCTGAGATTTCACCTCACACCAGTCAGAATGGCTAAGATCAAAAACTCAGGTGACAGCAGATGTTGGCAAGGATGTGGAGAAAGAGAAACACTCCTCCATTGCTGGTGGGAATGCAAGTTGATACAACCTCTCTGGAAATCAGTTTGGCGGACCCTCAGAAAAATGAACATAATACTACCTGAGGACCCAGCTATTCCACTCCTGGGCATATACCCAGAAGATGCTCCAACATGTAATAAGGACACATGTTCCACTATGTTCATAGCAGCCATATTAATAATAGCCAGAAGCTGGAAACAACCCAGATGTCACTCCACAGAGGAATGGATACAGAAAATGTGGTACATTTACACAATGGAATACTACTCAGCTATTAAAAACAATGACTTCATGAAATTCGTAGACAAATGGATGGATATTGAAAATATCATCCTGAGCGAGGTAATGCAGTCACAAAAGAATGAACATGGTGTGTACTCACTGTTAAGAGGTTATTAGCCCATGATTTTGAAATACCCAAGAGTCACTTCGCAGGAACAGTAGTACTGAGTGTGAGGTCCCAGATGGAGGGCTTGGAGAAAAGACTGAAGGAGCTGAGGGAGTGTGCAGCCCCAGGGAGGTAGCAACAGTGGCAGCTGGCCTAACCCCCGATACTTCTGGAGACTGATCCACCAACTAAAGAATACAAATGGTGGGACCCATGGTGCTGGCCACAAATGAGGCAGAGGAGGTTCTTGTTATCCATCAGGGGGAGGAGAGGCCCTTGGGCCTTAGGGTGTTAGATCCCCCAGTATAGGAGAATGACAAGGAGGGAAGATGAGAGTGGGTGGGTGGGTGTGTGGGTGGGTGGGTTGGTGGGTTGGAGAATATCACCATAGTGGCAGGGGGAGGGTGGAGGGAATGGGGAGGTTCCAAAGGGGAGATCTGAAAGGGGGAAATGTTTGAAATGTAAATAAAATATGAAAAGAAAAAGAAAAAAAGAAAAAAAAATAGAACTTTGGGCACCAAGAATGTTTGAAAACTCTATCACCATAGAATCAAGTCTTAAAGGTTATAACCCACTTCTTCCACTGCTGCTTCTTTAACATGAGTGGGAGCTCTGCCAGTTTCTCTGCTGCTCACACCAACCCAACCTCAGCTGGGATGCTATCATGGTCATTGTATTCTGCTTCCTATTGAGCCATGAGCAAAGCTAGATCTTTCATCTAATTGTTGTTTCTCTCAGGAAGTTAGACATAGCATGAGAAGAAAAAAGTATACTCTCACAAAGAGTGGAAGGGAAATATATTGGTTTTCAATATCAAATCTTTACCAAGCTGCCTGTAGTTTCTCATTCACTTCAATTAAAATGCATTCACTGCTGTTCCTCTTCAACATTCACTATGCTATTTTTATTATTAATTAATTTAGTGAGAGAATGAAAAATAAAAACTTTGTAAGGATAGAGGGGTTTTTTGGTCTAAAAATTAAAAATGAAAATACTTTGGTAATGGTAGCCGAAAAGACTGCCAGGCAGAGCAACACTGATGAACATGATGAAGAACAGTTGTGTGATTGACAGAAACTCCTTAGGAGAAGATAGCATTAAGTTAGAATGCCAGGCACTAGTTCTTGCAATTAAGGAGGTTGATTTAATAAATACGTGTGAAATAAATTCCCCATAACTTAACTTAATAACATAATTAACTTTATTTTACAAATGTCCTGCTAATTACAGTCTAAAGAGTCTATGAATGACTTAACTTCTATAGTCCTTTGATTTAACTTTCTCTGCAAGTTAAATGTCTTTTATTTTTCAAACAATATGGAAAGATCAAAAAGGACCTAAGTTGAATGGAAACATTATGAAAATTGACCTAACCATTTCTATTATAGAGTGGGAGCACTGAGGAGATATTCATGCTTACCTTTTCTCCTTACAATCTCTTATATTTTTACTCTTTGCTCATATATATATGCTTGTATATCATGTAGATATACATTATTTATATATAATCACATAAATATATAAATGTAACCTTGTCAGTCTGTTTATTGTTGCTTGTATATATCTGATTTCTGGCCTGACCACTTGGCATTGGATAACCAATTGATTAGCTCAACTTACAAACAAAACATGGTCTAATTCTATTGTTCTTAGCATTCCTTATTTTCCTGCAGTTCTTTGGGGATAGAACCTTGTAAGATTTTTCTTCCTCACATTGTTTATGAAAAAGTATTTCAAGAAACATCAAAACAGAGAGAGAAAAAAACTTGAAGTAAACATGTAAACAGATGATCTAAGCTCTGAACCACTACTTAGAAACATAGCCACATTTGCAAGGGATGAGTACATTATAACCTTTGCTATCCTAATCCATGTTGCAAAAATGTCTAAGTGAGTATAGGTAAGGTTGAAGAAAGAAAAAAGAAAGAAAGAATGGCAGAAAGAAAGAAAGAAGAATTTTGTCAATAATTCTCTAACCCAGCCTCCATACCTATTCAATACAGTACATTAAGTCTTAGCTATAGCAATGAGACAACTGAAGGAGATCAAAGGGATCCAAGTAGGAAAGAAAGAAGTCAAATTATCCTTACATGCAAATGATGGGATTTTATACACAAAAAACTCCAAAGATTCCACCAGAAATCATCTATAACTGATTAATTTTGTCAGCAAAGTAGCAGGACACATACACACATATACAAAATATCTGTTCTAAATACAAATGGCAAGCAGATTGAGAAAGGTATCAGGAAAATAGTACTTACATAATGGTCCCAAAAATATACCATGGGGAACAACCAAATGAAAGACTTGCTCATGGACATCTCTCCCATGCTCATTTATAATTTATAATTACCCAAATAAATTTAGATTAATTAGTAAAAGAATTGGCCATCAAGTTGCTAAAACAGTCAAGAGCATTAAGGCATGTGGAATAACTGGTGATCTGCTTTTCAATATTTTTTTCTCATTCCCTGGATTTCTAGATAAGAAAGAGAATCCACTCTGAGACCACCAACGTAAGTCAATACACATTTTTGAAAGGTATTTTTTAATCTTAGAAGTCATTATGTGATTCTAAAATTCCATTAGATATAAGTATGGTAGTTCCAATCTTGGCCTTCAGGCAGGTTGACGTTCTTTATCCATGTTTTCCAGGCTTCTGCATTTCTCAGTATACAAGGAAAGTTATAAGAACGATACATAAGGCTAAAAATTGGCTGAAACAATCTGAGCTCTTCTTGGTGATTAAGAATGCTAAGAAGCTAGTGGTCTCTTGAATAACGAGACCTTTCGCCCAGCAAACAGGAAGACTGTGAACAGTACAATTAAAGACTAAACACTGTGCAGAAAAAGGAAGAAGTGAAAATTAAGCTGGCAAACCAGCTAGTCTTGATCAAATGGCATCAAGCAAAGGGAATGGTGCTTAAGTACTAACAGCATCAGCTTTGGAAAATTTTCTCCTATGATGATAAAGACTTAATATACAGAAAGCTTTCACAAATGTCGAAGTGGATATGTGATTTGCAAATACAAATATTTACATGTATCTATATGCATATGCATACATTATTTTCAATAAAAATATGATGCTTCAGCTCTATTATCTTAAAAATTTTAACTCCTATATGGCAAATCTGTGATCTTAATATTAATACCAAATGCAAACTTTGGAGGCAAATGGAAAATAAACTTGATTTAGCACGTTTTATGATAATATATTGAAATGTATATTCATTTTAAAAAGGTAAGACATGTTTAGAACATAATTAAATCTATTGACATAACACTTAAAGTAGTGTCTCAAATGTATTACTGTAGTTTTTGTTGTTGCAGAAAGTTTTATATTTAATGGGATCTGTACTCATAGAACTTGGACTCTGAAAGATGATCTCTGAGATTCTTCGTCCATTTTGTTTATTTACTATTGTACCAAGTTCAATTCATAATGTTTATAGATTGTTAGAGATATGCAATTTATTTCACAAGTAATTCATTAATATTAGAAATATGTTGTAAGAGAATGCCATTAAAATAACCAAGAGGATAGCTCATTTTATGGAAAATTATATATTTCATTATATTACCAGTACAAATTGTTAGGAGGATATTAATTTTCATAAGCACATTTTAGGATTTCTAAATTGAAGTCAAAATATGTTGTGTTTGCAGTTTTAAAGAGCATCTGAAATTAAGCTAGAAGGAAAATGTTCTACACAAGAGTAATTTTATGCAAACATAGGCAAAATCTAATACTTGGCCATTCATAGTATAGTAATGATATCAAAGTCTAAATAGACTCAATGTGAGACTTCTGAGGAAGGGTAAATGTATATGGACCCATCTATGGTATAGTCAGTTGTTCAGTCATTGTCTTTTCCCTTTGTGGAGAAGAAAAAGGTATAAATGTACAATAAAAAAACCACTTCAGTTTAAAAATTGACAAACTGAAGCACAGATAGGAATACATATATTTTTCTTTTTCACTTCAATTGGGTTCCATCTAACTCAGGCTGACAAATCTACAATCATTGACTAATAAGACATTGTAGAAAATTTTATTCATTGTAAACCATATTAATCTCAGGATAGAAATATAACAATAAGAATTTTCACTAGAAAATTTACAGGAGAAAGCTTTAGTGATAAACATCACAATATAAACCACTCTGACCAAAGTTTTTATGGACACTGTGGTAGTGTTAACCCTAGAGCTTTGTCTCAGGTTTTGAACATTTTCCTCTTATGAAGCTCAGATTCTGTATCCACTGAACAACAGCAGTCCCTGCCTCCGTTCCTTAGTTCCTGGAAAACACCAGTCAACTTTTTTTTTCAGGTTTGTCTAGATTGTCTAGAAGTGCACACAGATGCGTTCGCACACACACAAACACACACACACATGTGCACACACACCTTTAATCCCAGCACTCAGGAGACTGAAGCAGAAGGATTGCTACAAGTGTGAGACCAGCTTAAGCTAAGTAAGAAGTTCTAGGCAAGCCTGGCTACGATTGACTATTTTTGACAGTTTATATCAGAATATTACTGGACTAGAGTCTATACTGGAATATTACCTGAGGGATTTTTCTAATACCTTTGCCTATACAATCATTTTTATATTTCCCATGTGTTTATGTTGCTTGTGTTTTGCACTTAAGGACTCTCTGATACCCATGTCCTTCCACTGCCAGGCATTCCTGCTGCATTTCTTATAAGTTTTACGTACTTGTTACAAACTCACTCCACCTTTATTTTCTTGGTGGTCTTCATTCATTCTTCAATTTTTGGAAGCTAGTTTCACCAGATAGTGATTGGGGTGAGCAATATGTTCTCCTAAACATCTCCTAAGATGTTGTTCTTCGACAACATCTCATCACTCTCTTCTAATATTTAACATTTCCATTGTGAAACCCACTAATAATCTTATGCCAGCTCTCTTATATATGATAGATTTCCCTTCCCTTACTCCAGTCAGGATTCTCTCTTTGACTTTCATTTTAGCTAGTTTGGTTCAATTTTCGATAGTTCGCACACCAATCACAGTCTACTAAGGTTCACAGGAAGTGAAATCCATTGAGCTTTGGTTGGTCATTGTCCGATGAGTGAGAACCAAAAAACAAAGAGATGGAATGATTTTAAAGAAAGAAAGAAAGGCCAATAACTGTAGTTCTTCTGTATTTACATGATACAGTAAAACGGATCAGGAGTTGGTTATTTATCAGGAAGCACTTCCCCAGATGTCTCAGAGTCCAGGCAACTGTCATAGCATTTGAAGTGTAATGAAAATCTCAGGTCTTTGCTCTATGGACAGGAAGTAGTTTGGGAAGTTGCCATGCTTCCTGAAAAGGTATTTTTATAGATCCATTGAAATAGAATTCAAGGGAAATAGGGTGAAAAGAAAGACTTCCTGCTCCTGTGTTATGAAGAATCTTAAGCACTTTCTATGTGAGAAAAACATGTCCCATAAAAGAGAATATCCCATTGATGGAGTAGGAGATCTTCCTGCACTTCAACATCTCCCAGGCAGTGTCTAATATTTGTGGGTCCCACTTTTCCTTTTATTGCTCTGAAGTCTTATATTTGTTTTCTCATTGTTTAATTTGAATTCATTCTTTTAATGCCAAAGTTTCTAGTATTGAAAACTACAGTCTCACCCAATGAAAGAATACTTGCTTACAACATTGTATATTAGGAAAGAGATATCTTTATGTCACCTAAGACCTTTTACCTAGAGACTGATATAAGTAGAAGCTTTAGTTGTTTTCCTGGGGGCAATGTGCTTTCTATGTGTGGTAAAGAGATTAAGCAAAATAAATAACCAGAGAATACAAGGTGTTTTTAAGAAGTTCATTGTTCCATTCATCTATCACCTACAGCTAACATTCTTGGGAAATGTCTTCTCCCCTTGAAATACATCCCTACCATAATGCTGGCTACGTGAGGAGTGGAAAGAAGGGTGTGGGAGGCTTTACAAAGTGTAATCTCTTAGAGTCAGGTGGGAGTCTGTCCTTCCCAATGATGAAAACGATCTGATGTTGAATTCTCCTTCTGGGATCTAAATTGGACACCAGCAACACTTGCGTGTAGTAAAAAGGAAAGGAAACATGCATGTTCACATTCCGTTTTTAACTTCTTAAGACTAAATAGTATATCAATACTATGTTGTCAACTGGACGGACATAACAACATAGTCTTTGTCAATAGAGTTAAATATTAGAGCACTCTTAGGAATAAAAAGAAATTCGGCCTAAACTACAATTTTCACACAGTTCCTCACAATAACCAATCAATTTAACATATTAACATTAACAAGGCACATCAATATGAGTGAGGAATACTGAAACTTTCTAATTAATAGTGTTTCTTAAGTTACATGGATGGTTTCATTAGGCTTTACACTTTCTATTGTGTTTTCTATGGGTTGCATAGTGGACAATTTATTTGGTCATTACAGGACAGCACAGATTTCACTGACCTGTAGGATACCTTATGCTCTAGTTATCAGTGTGTCCCTCAATCCTCTCAAACTGCTGGTAAGCACTTTTCTTTATACTCTTTCCATTATTCTGTTCCTAGAATATCATATAATTGAATATACTCCAATATTCATATTTTACATTTGTTTTTTAGATTTCATAATATATGTTCAAATAATATTTTATTAAATAAAATCATCTGTAATTAAAAATGTAGAACAAGTGATTTTAAGATTAAAGGTCAGCTCGGCAGTGGTGGTGCACCCCTTTAATCCCAGCACTTGGGAGGCAGAGGCAGGCGGATTTCTGAGTTCAAGGCCAGCCTGGTCTACAGAGTGAGTTCCAGGACAGCCAGGGCTACACAGAGAAACCTTGTCTTGAAAAACCAAAGGGGGAAAAAAAATTAAAGGTCATTCTTTTTAAAGTACTTTTTATGTTTATTTATTTGTGTGTGTGTGTGTGTGTGTGTGTGTGTGTGTAGAAAGAGAGAGAGAGAGAGAGAGAGAGAGAGAGAGAGAGAGAATGAATGAATGAATATAGGTCCTGAAGGAAGAGTTCTGATAATCATGATTGGCAACAAGTGATTTTACACAATGAGACTTTGCCCTGTCCCAGAATAGTTAAGAATTTTTAGCTCATTTTTAAAGTCAAAGGCTGTAAGAACATTCAATCATCTCGATCACTGACATTTGTTCACTGCCTCGACACCCATACATGCTTTGCTGAAGTATTTGCAAAGCTATTTTATTTGTGCATCACATTTGTCCTTAATGTGCTCATTTTTAGTACTTTTATTACATCTCACTTCCTATTTCCATTCCTACTGATCGTTTCCCTGGAGTACTTCTCATTATTTCTTGCAATATTTTAAAAGTCTCTCAGTTTAACTTCTCGCGTTCTTTATATTCACTCTAAGACACCATCTCGCTGATTCTCCGGATAGTCGATAGAATGTAATTCTGGCCATGTCTTTTGTCTGAATATAAATCATTAGTGATGTTCTACTCTGAATCGTGACTGGTGATCTGACCTTAAGCCACCTACCACTCCTGCTTTCACTGGAAGTCCTTCCGCTAAGGAGCTCTTTTCTCTGAATCTCACCTGCTGTTCTTAACTTTACTCACATATTGCTTCTCTACCCTCCACCTCACTTTCTGCTTTATCCTCATTCTTGTGATTCTACCTGCAGCATTGATCCTATATGGTTGCAAACATCTGCAAATCCGTATGTTGAGACCAAGTTTCAGTGCAGTATTAAGAAGCCCAGGCACGGTTGAGGCATAAGGGCAGCATGCTCATGCATGAGAAGAGGGCCCTTATAAAACAGGTCTGGGGAATCTTGATGACCATTTTGAGTTCTATTTTCAGGTTTTCGACACAAAGTAACCAACTAGAAATTAGCCCCCCATGATCCTTTCAAACCAGTAGCATAAAATAAAATCCTTTCTTAAGTTACTCCTGCCACATAGTTAAGAAAAGGAACTAATACAAATGCAAGGAAAAACACCATGACAAGGTAATGCCATCAAATTTGAAAGGAGGCTGTTACTTTAAAAGAAAGGAAGCTGGGATCTTGGGGATCAGAAAAATAGTGGCAGTCAGCTGAAGAGAATAACATGGAAGGCTGATGCAGGTAGTGAACTGGAAGGTGTCCCTGGAGTAATTTTTGTGGATTAATGCATGTACATAATGGCTTAATTCCTGCAGGTTATAAAATGATCAAAATGGAAAGTGAAAACAAAAATAGAGATCTTTGGTTTACGGGGCTTCAGTGTAAATAGAGGGGATGTGAATTAACAGTTACTATGGTATACCTGGTGATGCTTCTCTCTCCTAGGATGGAAAAGCCTGGTCCACAATTACATGACAGAAAAAAAGAAAGAACAAAAGAAAAGGAAAGGAAAGGAAAAGCCTATTACAATCAAGAGGCCTGGGCTGGAAAGGTGACTTAATGGTTAAGAGAATATACTGTTCTTGCTTAGGACCTGAGTTTGCCACATTTGGCTCCCAGCACCCACACTGGGTGGTTCATAACTGTTTGTGACTTCACCTCCTGGGTATAAATCTTCTGGTCTCCACTGGCAACTGCACTAACATGTGCATGCTATCACAGAGACTCAAGTATACATACATAATTAAGAAATAAAACAGCTCATTTTGGGAAGAGAAACAATTGGTCATTGTTATCAGGAAAAGCTATTAGCTCTTATAGACTAGAAACACAATACAGAATTAAGTATGAATTTTAAAAGAAAGAACCAAACCCGTACACATTGTTACATTTTAATGAATATTGTTGTATTTTTATTCACTTACAAATCAATTCAGATTTCTTCTTACCTAAGCACTTAATAGTCATTTAAGTTTCCAGTGATCCATATGGTGGGAAAAATCTTTTAGTTTCTTCCTAATTTTTTGAGCCCTCCTTACTGAATTGTCATTTACATAAAGCTCATGAGTTTTGCTTTTCAATTCAATGAGTTGGGGCAAAAATATATAGTTTGGGAATGACACTTCAAAACGTCTCTTTGAACTTCTTGAAGTCAAACTCTCTATGCCCTGATCAGAATAATGAACAATCTGCCTTTTAATTCTGTAATTTTCCTGTTACGGGATCTCATGTTTAAATCAAGTAGATTGTTACATTTATCTGTCCTTGTTCGCTTTGCATAGTGTTTGCATACATGAACATTTTGAGTTGTCTGAAGTAGCAAGCCATTGACAGGAGAGTGATTGTGATATGCCCCCAAGGAGCTCAAGTGTTGAAGGATTGCTTTACTTGGTTGTGTTGTGTTGGAAAATGGTGCAAATTTTAACAAGTGAGAGCAGATTGGAACAAGAAGGCAACTGGGAGTGTGTCTTTGAAGGTTCTTCCCCATGGCTCTCGTCTTAGGGTTTCTATTGCTGTGAAGAGACATCATGACCACAGCAAATTAAAATCTTTAATTGGGTATGGCTTACAGTGGTTTCAGAGGTTTAGTCTATCCTCATGGTTAAAACCATGGCAGCATGCAGGCAGACATGATGCTGAACAAGGAGCTGACAGCTCTACATCTTGATCCACAGGCAGCAGGAGATTGAGACACACAGGCAAGACTTCAGACCCTCCCTGAGTCACACACTTTCTCCAACAAAACCACACCTATTCCATTAAAGCCACAACTTCTAATAGTGTCTCTCCATATGGGTCAAGCATTCAAACACATGACTGTTAGGGGTCATTTCCACTCAGGCTAACCAAACTATGATCTTTTATCTCTGTTTCTTTTCTACAATGAATAAGAACGATATCAAACAGAATACACACACACACACAATTTCTCCTTTAAATTGCTTTTTACACATATTTGTCACAGTCAAAATTATACACACACACACAAACACACACTTCCTCCTTTAAGTTGCTTTTTACACATATTTATTGCAGTCAAAATCACACACACACACACACAAACACACACGCATTCATGCAGGACTGCACAAGCACATATATTCACACACGCACATACACACATGGACTCACATACACACTTCCTCCATTAAGTTGTTTCTCCACTCATATTTGTCGCAGTCAAAGTCACCTGGTAAATTGTTCTAATTTATCCATTCTCTAGTTGCAAGATTGTTTCCAAACATTAATATCAACAAAGTGTGCGTTAATATTCAGGTTCACATCTTTCTGAGGACATAATCTTTAATCTGTTATTAACCATCTGTAGACACAAATGTTAGTCATATAGTGTCTGGTTTCTTAAGAAAGTGAAGACTACTCTTTAGCCATACCATTTTGTAGCATCCTAGACATAATTTATGATCATTGTTCTCCATATCTGTCAACTCATAGTTTTGCCAGTCTTTATCATTTTAGCCATTACAACACATCACTGTAGTGCTAATTCACATTTTTGTAATGGCTAATAACATGAGACAATTTTGCATAAGATTATTTTTCATTTGCATTACCTGCATTCATAAAGTATTATAACCTTTTGCCAATTTTTTAACATAGTATAATGATATAAATGTTTTTGTTATTGTTTTCCTTTTTACAGTTTATTTCTCTAAATTGTTTGTATGTGTATTTTTAAAATATAGCCTAGTAATTATATATATATATTCATATTGTATATGAATAACTCAAGCTGACCTGATAGGCGTAATCTTGAAAATACTATAATTACCCACATAAATATCAAATTATTATCTGCTGTGTTCTCATTAGCTGTAACTGTAGACGCTCTCTTCAATGGCATTCTTATTTAGTAAACACCACAAGACGTGTGTTGTGTGCAGGAAAGCTGTCACTTCTTACAGCATGTCATATGTATGGGAACATTGGCCTCAAATACTTTCTATCTAAAATCCTCTGGGTTTTCTGTTGAGTTGGATAGGACTCTGAAAAGTTCTCTTCTGCTCCTTAAGGTTTAGTTTAGTATAATGTTTGTTAATATTGTGCTATGACACTTCATCATGCTTCTTAACTAGACTGGAAACAAGCCTGTGGGTGTGTCCGTGATGGTGTTTCCAGAGAACCCACTGGCAACAGGGATGGGAGCATCTCTGGGACTGTGATATCAGACTGATTAGAAAGAGAACGGAAGCACTGATGTGTATCTTCCTGACTGTGGTGCAAAGGGACCAGTTGATCCCTTCAATCTCCTCTTCTGGCAGTGTACTTTCTCCTCAAACTCTAATATGAAATAAACTCTTCCTCCACTCATTTGCTTTATTCCTGGTATTTTCTTACAATAGCAAGAAAAAGAACTACTACAATTACTGGCCATAAAACATATATGTCACATCCCTAAAATGGGGGGAAAAAACCAACTCACAGTTATTGATCCCCTAATATATATCTTTAAAATTTAAATAAAATGTTAGGCGGTGGTTACTTTTCCCTTCATCATTCTGCTTTTCAAGGATTCACTACATGTTGATGGGTTTGCTTTCTGTACTAATGTATCACTTATTACATAATTTTGGTCTGTAGCTTAAAATACATAGCTTTCAAAACAATTTGGTATAAGAACAGTAAAATTCCCCCACCCTTCTGTGCTGCTCCCAACTTTGTGTTACCTTTTCTTAAAATCTGCAGTTGATTGACAAGCTCTCTCACAATTCAAGCCCACCTAGAAACAGTTACTTTATCTGAAAAAGGGAGTCTTGTGGATGGATGTGTAACCCTATAAGATATGCAGCAACTAGTGATCTCTTTATGTAAACCACAAAACTTGGGTTTCAGTGGTATGTTAATACTGAATCATCAGTCCTAAAGAAGACAGAACTCTGGTGAAGGATATTGGCCATGTGTAAGTGTGGTGCAGGTGTTTGGGAGAAATCTCTGTACCTTCTATTGAATTTTTTTTTTTTGGTGAATATATGCCTACCATTAAAATAAAAGGACTGTTTTTAAAATTGAATTAGTATGATTTAGGTGAAGAAGATAGGTTACCATTGTAGCCTGGGAAGATGCCCTTTGTTATCTAGCATCTGCTGGATTCCTATGGGTCCTCATACATACTTCCCAGTTGCCATGGTAATATTCCTTAACTAATTACCCAGAGACTGTGCAGAAATATTCTCTGCTCAGAAATTAATATATCATGTCTATTTCTAAGGGTGATACGTGCCAATGTTATATAACAATGAGGCTTCACTTAGCTTAGAGAGTCACAGAATAAAATATTCTTAAGAACTCCTCATTCTTGCCAGGGTCAAGGGTCAGACTTTCCCAAACTGTCTCACCAAATATTCCCTAGTGTTAGGAATATCTAAAGACTTTTTAAAAATCCTCTTTCAGGGGCTGTACTGAAGCTGACATGGGGATAGCTATTTTAAAAGAGAAGGTCAAATAATTGTATGTGAAGATCAGGGTAAAACTCTACAGTCATTACAACAGTGTAAAATGCCAAGTAATGGGAGAGAAGAAACTTGTCCAGCTGAGCCCTTAACAATCTACATACACAAAGACAGGAGTCCAGGTAAGTGAAACAGCACCAAGCATGCAAGATAGAGGCTTGGTGAGGTTGACTTGTGTAGGAAGGAGTTGGATTTCTTGATGATCAGAATTAGAAACTATTAAACATTTTTTAATGAAGAAATATGATCTGACTTATGATTATGATATGATTATCATATCATAATCTGATATGATTTTAAGGTTTAAAATTATTACTCTGACTATGGTATGGAGACAGCCCACAAAGAGGAAAGATAGTAACAAAGGGGGTAAATACACTCGTTAACTATGAAAATGTGAATTCAATTGGGGGGGTACTGAAGTAGCCAGAACCACAGAAAATAATTAAATGTCACCAGATAATAATAGTGTAAAACTCTAAGTGAAGCCTTATTGCCCTAAAGAACCCTTTCTAACTGTATCTTCACAGAGAATTTGGGACAGTGCAAGTGTTCAAATGCCTTCTTAAGCCTGCTGTGTGATATTTTCACTCGTAAGTTAATTAGGATAGAGTAAGTTTATTTTTTTAAGGAAGCAAAGAAGAAGAAAATACAGAAATCTGTTACCAAAAAATCCGGAAATATATAAAAGCCCAAGACATTGTGTCAATGGAGGGTTATTTTTCAGAGGCATTTTTTGATTAAAAGACTTCCTTTTTTTTTTTTCCCCCCTCACTGCATCTTTGATTTATTCAAATAGGTTGCCTCTATTTGCTCTCTCCGGAATTTAACAAATTTTACCAGTTTATGCAGCTGGCTTTTGTTTTTTCTTCTGTGGTAGTTTTATTCTCTGCTGTTTTTCTTTTAGAATCTCATGAACAAGTAATGCATACGTATTATTTTTGACTGCTCTCCCCTTCTCCCTTCCACTCACTCTCTTCTTTTTAACTTTTACTTCTACACACAGAGAGCAACCCCCCCCCACACACACACACACAAACATTACCTGATGAGTCCATTTAGTTTGTTCATGTATCTGTATTTAGGGTTGAAAACTTGAGACTGAACAACCCATTAGGGGTATCTTTCCTGGAAAAGATTGATTCTCCTTTTCTTGGAAGCTATTAATTTCTTATACCTCTTTATCTAGGGGTAGAGCCTTGTGAGATTTCCAGTCATTTACCTCGGATTGCCCGCTGGTGTTCAGTTATTATCTAAATGACCATATTGTTGAGGGTTGATGGATGCACAATCTTGGAACAGATGTCTTGGTTTTCTGACTGTTACATTCTTTCTTCCCCTCTGCCATAATATTGGATGGAAGTCTCAGATACTGGGTTGTATTGTGGATGTAACAGCTGGGGTTGGGTACCACACCATCAGTTGTGCTCTTTGTTTTGACCAATGATAGATTGCTACTTGAAGAAAGAGTGAGTCAGTCTTCAAAGATTTGATATAGACAACATGCTAATGAAAGAAAATTGGAAAATCAGAATGGACTTTTGTATCAGTATTTCCGAATAGACAGTTTTAGGGTCGTGTTCTTATCTGTCCCTTCCAAACTCAATAAATATTTGATGATCTATTTTCCACTTATTTTTTGTACTCCATACTTCTTTGATGCACAGATTTCATTTTTTACTAAATTTCTTTTTTAAATTCTTCTAGAGATATAAACTCTGTATCTCAGAATCCAAAGAGATTTTTGGTTACATCTCAGTAACAATGACATTTTACTGAAGGACCAGAGTCATGAAGACCTACTTGCTATCAAGAATGATTTGGGTTCTCTTACCTCATAGCTTCTTTTTTATACCTAAACATATATCTATGCATCATTATCTCTATCTCTTGAGAGAGACAGAGAGAGACAGAGAGAGAGAGAGAGAGAGAGAGAGAGAGAGAGAGTCAGTCTATCTTAGTATTGGCAAGCAAGGCCCCAAGACACCAGTACAATTTTTTGTATATTACTATTGCTTTAGAAACTTACTTTTGTCCTTAACCCAAGAATATTATGCTTTCTATAGTCATGCGTAAAATTGCTAAAATGTCACATGTTTTCTTGCACATGAATCAGAGCCTTCACAGTCTTTGACACTCATTACCAAGGAAATCTGACTATGGAGGTAGAAGACACTCTTTCTTTAGTCTCATGCTCAACATAGGAGACTTTTCAGTATATTATTGCTGTACCTCAAGGTTAGGTTGAGTTTATAAAGTTCTCCCCCCCCCTTTTTAAGATGCGAGATTTTTCCTTTCTCTGATCTATTTTTTCAATGCATTTGTTTTGATATCCTTCCTTAAGGGGAATGTTTGTACAGACAGAATGTACCACTGAGAGTTTTGCTATAAAATTAAGGAGTATGGCTTTAAATACCAGTTTTGACCCTCAGTACCCATGTGTGCTTGGGAAACATATTTCACCTGCTCTGAATGTTCTGACTGAAGTTCTCTAAGGAAGTTGCACTTTTATCAGAATTCCTGCAGACTCCATAACTTTGCTTGATTAAAATACTGTAATCCTAGAGAGATGGGGTGTTACAAGTTGAGAAGAAAAATTATTTTGGTGTGCATTAAGGCTATTGATGTCACATAATTACAAAACTTTGTCTGACCTAACATACTTTTAGGTAAAGTTTCAGGATGTATCACTAAACCTAGCAGACTTTAAACTTCCAGAAACCTCAACTTTAAAGAAGCTAGAACATCTGATGCCTGATGGCCTGCTAATGTGATTGTCAGCTCATCTACTAAATGTGTTGGTTTGTAGCATTTTTTGTTCTGTGTCTATAAAAGTTCATATAACCCTTTCCATGGCAGAATGTGTTTTATAGATTTTTTCAATTTCATGATCCCAGGCCAGGGCACTTTCATTTGCTACAGAATACATATGTCTTATAAATCAATCTTTCTAATACACTCATTGTTGGGTACATCAGAGACGGGGGCTATATCAAGATGGGGGAATCTATTTTGTGGTTAAGATGCTATCTGATGGCATTCTTAGCTTTTTGGATTGCTGGCTTCCAGTGGCCCAGTAAGTTGATAGACTCTGAAAGGTTTTAATCTATTAGTCATAGGATAATAGGTCCAACATAGAGATGGGCAAGAAATGACTATTCAGGGGGCAAAAGCTAGCCCAAGGTAAGGTAATCAGACACTGCTCTGCATCATTCCAACATGGCACATGTCTTTTTACACAAAAATATATACATATAAATATATATAAAAAATATATACATAAAATATATATAAATATATGTTATTTATATAATAATTTATATATATTATTTATATATATAAAAACTTATATATATAAATATATAATATATACATATAAATATATATATATATATATATCCCTCTTGTGTAAAAAGTTAGCTTCCTTCTGCTTTCTGACCATATAAATTCCATTACCCATACTTGAAACTCTCTTTCATTTACACACACACACACACACACACACTCATGCACACACGCATACACCAATATTTCCCAAATAAACACTGTAGAGAGTTTTTAAGAACTGGAGGATCTAATAGATAAGTAACATAAGAGTTCCGTGGGAAAGAAGGTCAGCTTGATTAGGCCATCTGTTTGCTAAGTGGCACTTTAGAACCCTGCTCTCCCCAGAGACTGGCCATTGGAGACACTATCATTCTGAATAATTATATTCTGAAGTCATAGCTTCTAAGTCCTTGAGAGAAACATTTCCTGGGTTGTAAAACTGACAAGAGGCTGAGAGAAAATTAACACCTCAAAGGAGCAGAGAAAAATGTAATTACTAGTTTCCAAAGTGCTAAAGGAAAGAAAGTCAGAGTCTCAGGGCCACTAGATAAGCTGTGTAAAGACCAGACAGACTGAGAGGACCCTATCCAAAGAACAAATGGGCTGAGAGGAACATGAACACTGGTTCTCCAAACTTCTGCTTTATATTTTTAATTCCTGAGCCAATTGTTGTGAAGATTAACAAAATGTGACATAGAAAGCTATAACACACAATTATATTAATCTAATTCTAGTATGTAACATGGGTGGTTAGGATTGTTGTTGGTATTGGAATCCTGGTTCTGGACAACATTTAACATATTAATATTAGATCAACAGTACATATAATCCTAAACTCTTTAGTTTTAAGTCAATAATAATAAAGAAGGTGATATTTCCTAGATGTTTTCTATACACTTAAAGAATGTGCACAAGGAGCCTTGATCACCTTACAAGACAGAGTATGAGCTAACTGCGTCATTATGAGTTGTGTGTAAAGGAACAAGATAAAGAAGTAGAGCACACAGTTTATTTGAAGATGAGGTGAGGAAAGACAAAAGGAAAGTAGACATAGAAAGGGCAGGAAAACCGTTGAGATCACCTAGGATAGTAGAGCTAAGGTCAGCCTTCTGTAATAGCATTTAGTCCAGACTTATTCGAGGCAATTGTCAGTTGGCACCACCCATTTTGGGTAATTGAACTGCCCAAGAGCTCTTGAGAGAAGTCATTAGGTAGTAAGAGTGCTTCAAATAAAAGCCTTATTGCTCAAGCTAAGTATATATTCTTGGTCACCAACTCTTTACAGTAGCTATGGGAAACCAATTAGCTAATTAGGTACAGGGATGAAAATCTAGATCAAAAGAAGTTACTGTGCAAGGGGGATTTATAAACATAGTTTGCTTATTTAAACTGGTTAGGTCCTACTTCCCATGTGTTAGATGCTGCTGTCTAGAAAGTTACCAGTAGCTTGGGGCTTTTCATTCCCCAGACACAAAGAACTATCACTCAAGTATGAGAAAAACAAGTCTGTTTGAGGTCACAGATATGGTGAGCTACTCTCCCACTTCAGAAAAGCATCTCTTGTAACCTAAGGTTCTGACGTGGTGGTCCTTTAAAAATGGCCCTCATGGGTCAGTTACCTTCCTGTTTGAATTTAAGGGAGAAATAGTTGGAACCATTTCTAACTAACTTTCTACCAGGGTTTTTTTCTGTTAATTGGGTTGAAGAAGATACATATTTCAATTTCAAGTTAATACAAGTCATGGATGTTAGAAAAGCCACCAAAAGAAGTAACTGGAATTAAATGCCCAGCAAAAGCTTTTCTGACACGTCTATGAAATTTTAACAAAGTTCACTTTGAAAGAGTTTAGCCTTCCTGAATTAAGAGTGACTCATTTTTGAGCCTGACTGAATTATAAAAAGTGGGTCATTCATTTTGATAAGCCTCCAGGAAAGAGTTGATGAATTTCCTTTTTAATGGTCACACTAAGTGCAGTCTTGCTCACTCCTCTACTTCATTTCATCAGTGAAATAAGCATATGTCTTAATTTTCCCCAAGCTACTTGGCTTGCATTTGGTCTGGTCCTAGATTGTACATCTTGTGCCTGGTGGAAGTTAGGATAGCTTTTCTGACCTCAGCTCCTGGTGTCAAACCCACAGCTGTGATTGTATGACAAATGAGCCTTTTAAAGGCAGAGATTCCTCTGGCTTGAGGAAAAGGAAAGATTAGAAACACAGGAAAGAACACAATCATTCTTTGTAATCTCTAAGATGGTAAGAACCACATGCAAAGGACAGTAAGTGGCCAAGAAGGACAAGTCACTTGACAACCTCTAAGAAAACAGACATGTCAGACCTATGGCTGCAGAGACTAAGTTCTGACAGTGACATGAATGATCTTATAAGCACAGCTTTTCCTCAGAGGCTGCAGGTAAAAGTTTATTCTGCTATTTTTTTTTTTTAATTCTGACTTTAGAAGAACCTAATCAAGAACTTATCTGAGGCATCCTGGATTTGTGCCCTACAAAACTCTGAGATAATAAATTTCTATTTGAGATGCTAAGTTCACATAATTTATTAAGCAGAAATTACAAAGAAAGAATGTTAGGCTGGAGAGATGGTTCAGTGGTTAAGAGCATTGACTGCTCTTCCAAAGGTCCTGAGTTCAATTCCCAGCAACCACATGGTGGCTCACAACCATCTACAATAGGATCTGATGCCCTCTTCTGGTGTGTCTGAAGACAGCTACAATGTACTGATATAGATAAATCTTTAAGAGCTCCAGTACTTAAGAAAGAAAGAAAGAGAGAGAGAGAGAGAGAGAGAGAGAGAGAGAGAGAGAGAAAGAGAAAGAAAAAGAAAAAATGCACAGCCAGAAACCTGAATTATGATAGGGTAGCCTCATATTCACAGGGGATGTGCTCTAATGTCCCCACCGAATGCTGAAAATCACAACACATTTGTGTACTATGATGCATAGAGTAGCTTCTTTCTGTCGTATTTGAGTAGCCTGGTTCCCTTCTCTTGTGTCATAGCCATTATTAAGGAAAATCAGGATAATTTTTATCCCAACTCTCTAGTACAAACAATTGATCTCCTAACCTGTGACAGTTCTAAGCAGCTCACAGGGGTAAACAGCAGGGATACACTGAACACAAATAATTACTGTCTGGGGCAAGTTACAATAGGACAACATAAGATTTGATAACTTACCCTGATCTTACTGATAAAATGTTCCTATTCAATGTTCTTAAAAAGTGGTAGAGATAACAAACCTTTGAAAACCAGGCTATTGACAGTGACTTTTGGTAATTTCTTCCAATGAAGAATAAGTAAAGCAACATTCACAAATAATCTTCTGATACTTAAGAAGTCATGTCTTCAAAGAAACTTTGAGTTATCACAGTTTGCATGTTTTATTCTGTTTCTGTTCACCTCTTATTTTTGATATTATGCTGTTAACATTTCCATCTTTTATTTTTAGTAAGATATAAGTGAGAATGAACTTTTTTAGGGGAAAATCAATATACTAAGATACAACTTCCAACAATATCAATTTCTATGATATTAACTCCAGGACTTGTTTTGAGCAGTTGGAAAATATCAAATTTGCATGATTTTCATGACAGCAGATCAGGTGACAGCTTTCTTTAAAATTTGCAGCTAAGAGAAAGCACACCATGATTCAGAGCTCCTGGGTTTCATAGGTAGACTGCCTGGAACTCCGTTCACGTTCTACCAGCTACTTTCTTTGTAGCCTTGAGTGATGACTTTATGCTTTCTGGTACATTTCTTATCTGTAAAATTTAGAAAATTATACCTACCTCACAGCAGGTATTAAGAAAATAAACACTTATGGAGGCCAATGGTGATACAAGCCTTTAATACCAGTACTTGGAGGCAGAGTCAAGTGAATCTCTGTGAGTCCAAGGCTAGCCTGGTTTACAGAGTGAGTTCCCAGACAGCCAGGGTACAAAATGAATCCATGTCTTGAAAAAACCTATTAATAATAATAATAATCAATGCTTAGGATACTTTCTGGAAACACAATAAAGATCTAGCAATCTCCTCTATAAACTTTGCAAACTTAATCTCATGACAGAAAAGCTACCAACGCTAGCCAGGGCTGCTTTATCAAAGCACTGCAGTGTGCTCACAGCTAACTTTTACTACTTTCAAAAACATGGTGTAAAAAAACTGTAAAAGTCATATTTAATGCTGCATACAGGCTTATATAACCTATTTCAGACATTGGCTTATCTTTTAAATATAAAAATCATTTTTCTCTCAGGTTTTGTTGGAGTTGTTGTTTGTGAGTTCAAAAATCATTTTCTCTGCCTTCCCTCTCTCCGGTGCGAAATTTCTAGTATTTTTCAAGGACAAGGTTTTGAACTTGACTGTCTCCTGATTGATGTCTGATGGCTGCAATAAGCTTGTTTTAGTGTGGGACTGGCATGTTTGTAGTGTGGGTCATGGGAGAGATGGAGGGCAAACGAGAGGTGAGTGTAATCCAGTCTACACCTAAACAAACGTCTCAGAGAATAAGTAAAACATTTGTAAAATATGAAAGAGGAGTTTGTCCTGTGAGACTTGAAAGGATTAACCCTACTTGGGCTTCTTAGAGCCCTAGACTAGATGAGTGGTCAGCTCTAAGACAAAGAGCCCTAGCTTCTACAGGTCACTCAGCACATTAACAGCAAGGTTCAGGCAAGCCTCCTGAGTTCCTGTCTAGAGTTCTTGTGCGTTTCTACTGTCCTTAGGCTCTTACACTTTGTTTCTAATTTCGCTTTCCTGTTGCTGTCATAAGGACTTCAAGCTCTAGCATCAGCTTGGGGAAAACAGTGAGTGTAGCTTCTCAAAGAGCTGTTACTCAAACTGTGGGGAGGAGAACTGAATTCTTTTGGGGAGTCAGGGGGAGGAAAGAATTTATTCAGCTTACATTTCCACATTGTTGTTCATCACCAAAGGAAGTCAGAACAGGAACTCACACAGGACTGGATCCTGGAAGCAAGGGCTGATGCAGAGGCCATAGAGAGGTGCTTTTTTGTTTTTTTGTTTTTTTCCTTTTTTTTTTTTTCTTTCTTTTTTTTCTACTTTATTTACATTTCAAATGTTTCCCCCTTTCCAGATCTCCCCTTTGGAACCTCCCTATTCCCTCCCATCCCCTGCCTCTATTGGGGTATTCCCCCACCCACCCATCCACCCACTCTTCCCTCCTTGGCATTCTCCTATACTGGGGGATCTAACACTCTCAGGCCCAAGGGCCTCTCCTCCCCCTGATGTCTAACAAGACCCTCCTCTGTCGCATATGTGGCCAGCACCGTGGGTCACTCCATGTGTATTCTTTGGTTGGTGGATCAGTCTCCAGGAGTATCAGGGGGTCAGGCCAGTTGCCACTGTTGCTGTTTTTTGGGGATGCAAACTCCCTCAGCTCCTTCAGTCCCTTCTCCAAGTCCTCCATCTGGGACCTCACACTCAGCCCTACTGTTGCTGTGAAGTGACTCTTGGGTATTTCGAACTCTTGGGCTAATAACCACTTAACAGTGAGTACATACCATGTTCATTCTTTTGTGACTGCATTACCTCACTCAGGATGCTATTTTCAAGATTCATCCATTTGTCTGCAAATTTCATGAAGTCATTGTTTTTAATTGCTGAGTAGTATTCCATTGTGTAAATGTACCACATTTTCTGTATCCACTCCTCTGATGAGAGACATCTGGGTTGATTCCAGCTTCTGGCTATTATTAATATGGCTGCTACGAACATAGTGGAACATATGTGTCTTTATTACATGTTGGAGCATCTTCTGGGTATATGCCCAGGAGTGGAATAGCTGGGTCCTCAGGTAGTATTATGTCCACTTTTCTGAGGGTCGGCCAAACTGATTTCCAGAGAAGTTGTATCAACTTGCATTCCCACCAGCAATGGAGGAGTGTTCCTATTTCTCCACATCCTCGACAACATCTGCTGTCACCTGAGTTTTTGATCTTAGCCATTCTGACTGGTGTGAGGTGAAATCTCAGGGTTGTTTTGATTTGCATTTCCCTGATGACTAAGGTAAAGGAACCAGGATTACCAGCCCAGGGATGGCACCATCCACAATGTAGGGAGCCTGCCTCCATTGATGGCTAACTGAGAAAATGCCTTACAGCTGGATCTCATGGAGGCATTTCTTTCTTTCTTCCTTCTTTCCTTCCTTCCTTCCTTCCTTCCTTCCTTCCTTTCTTTCTTTCTTTTTTAATTGTCTTTAATCTCTTCTTTTTACAGTCCAGTTGTTTGTGGGTTAGGGGGTTGGGGACATCCTCTTGGAGACTGGGGAGGAGAAATGGGATGAGAAATTGTCTGAGAGTGGACCAGGAGGAGAACTGAATGCTGTATGGGACTGAATTAAGAGAAACACCAAATTCCATAAAAATATAAGAGGGTATTTCTGAACAAGTCTCTATGAAAGCAGTTCACGGAAAGGAGGGCAGTATGATCAGACAGGGAAGGTCTGACTCTATTCTGGTGTTAAGAAAGGCACAAAGGAAGATGTGAAGAGTGGGTGGGGGTTTGGTTTCTCCATCACCTGATGTTAAAGCTCTCTGCACCACTGGCACTAAGATGAAACTGAGATTCTCTCTCTCTCTCTCCACTGCATTTTTAGAGGCAAGAGGTCAGGAGAACCATGAATGAAATCAGGAGGGCTGACTTGGGGCATGGGCTCTAAGGAAAGTAGAAAGGAAATATTCATAACATTGTATAAGGTGCATCTGCCAAGGAGGGTGGAAAGAAATGGAAATGAAGATTTTGTGAAGAGTGATGGACTTTATTCCTGGCATACAATAAAATGCTTCTGCCAAAACAACTTTTAACTCAGAATAAACTCAATGCCACTATTAATTTCAAGGCTACAGATAATGTCTTTCCACAAGGTTGTTGAAACCACAGAAGAATAAACTGGATATTTGGTAAAAATGAGGAACAAATGTTGAAATATCCAAAAGCTTACTCAATTTAGACTTAAGTGAAGTTGTTGCTTTGAGAGCCTGGTATTAAAGATGAGATCATTTTTTTCCCATAACTATAAGATAAGGACTAAGGCAGAACTCTGGAACGTGCTGCTACTATCATCCATTAGGTATTGTGAGCAGATCCAGGAGGCAAGTGAGATTTAGCCTGCCTCAGCAGCAGGCTCAAAGTGAAGCTGCAGCTGGTTGAAAGGTATACAATTCATAGATTTGGTAAAATGGGCAAATAATAGAAACAGACTGATAATCAGCTTGAGTTAAGTACCCACAAGCCTACGCTTCTTAGTGTCCCCTAAGACACAAAGAAAACAAGAAACAGTGTATGAACCTGCTGATGGATGATGAGTTTGCAACTTCAATTTGTCAGTAACTACCTTGAAATATCCTGGGGATTATATTTTTCTCAATAGTAAAAAAACAGACAAGAAACAGCTTACTGATACACATGAAAGAAAGAGGGCACAAAGATCTATGTAAGTTGAGCTTTACAATTGATGTGTAATCTTAAATAAGTATTAAAACATTATTCTGATTTCAACTTAGTAACAAAATAGTGTCATCACATTCAATAGGACATTATGGTAAGGCCATACATCAATGTTAGACAGCTATTTAAGTTGGGCACTTTTTATTCTATGATGAGGTCAAAACTAGTAAATCACATTTCTACTTTGCCACTGAGATGATGTAAAATACCTATTAGCTATTTATGACTCTGAGTGTAGAAAAAAGAAGAGAGCAGCAAGCACTACTGTTGAACATGATGATGGTCATCATTCAACACTGTCCTGGTGATTCCCTAATGCTCAGAAAACTGGAGACATGCATCATACTGACCAGAACCTTCCTTTTTAAGGTGATAGGCAGGATAAGAGCCCATGCTTCTATCTTTTAACATATAGAATACTTTCTTTTGTGATATAATCTGCATTAGAAAATTTACCATTTTAGAATATACAACCCAGGTGAATAATTTCATAACTTCAAAAATTGCCCAATAATCTGTCTAATTCCAGAACATCACTACAGATTATCAGGATGAAGCAACTAATGTGGACTTTAGAAAAAGTCAATAAATGAAAGCCCAAGCATATTTTGTAATAGAATGCAACAAACATTGGGATCTGTACTCTATGTTAAAGATAAAAAAACTTACCAAGGACAACTCTATGATCCAAGTAATTATAGCCCCTTGATATTTAATAGCACTTGCTATAGGTCTAATGGCCAGATCAGCCATGAAGATTTTAAATAGCAGAAACCATATTAATTGCCCTTGGCTTCAGTAGTTAAAGGTTAAAATCACAAATCCCTGGGGCTCTGATTTGTTCTCTATGTGCTTGATCTCTATCTGCAAAATTCATAGAGAAAAATAAAATTTCAGATCGGAAATCCCATAGCTTCAATATCTATTTATGAATTAGAATATCTATCATGAATTAGTATTGATTTTGAATTCCATCATCATGTGTATATTTCCTGTATATCATTGGCAAATGTGTTTCAAGTCTTTCTTAAATTTAAAAATCAATTACTATGTAACAACACCTTGACTAATGAGGTTCTGGAGAACAGTTAAAGAGCAGACATCTCTGCTTGACCATTATGAGTAAGGCAGCCTTCATGGACATATAGGGGTCAGAGCTTTTGTATACAATCTTTAGCTAGGACAGGAAAGGATGGGTTGAGAACTTCTGGAGGAAGGTTGAGAAGGCAAAGTTACAAGGCATTATCCTGGGATACCGAGAAGGGTGGCCACCAAAATTTCATTGTCCAATCTTCCCACTTCGAATTAAGGCTATGTTCTTCTCAGAAATAGGTCTTTGATCTGATTTACAGTCTTAGGTACTGTGATGACTTTCTTGGTTGTCAACTTGATTACTATTAAGATTAACTAAAACCCAAGAATGGAGGACACACCTGTGAGGGATTTTTGTAGAGTTTGAAGTAATAAGAGTCTCTTATCATCAGTTTCTTTAAGATAGGAAGACACACCTTTAATCCAAGTCTTTTAAGCTGGGAAAGGACCTGCCTTTATTCCAGATCATTTAAGATGGGAGAGTTTACCATGGATCTGGCCACACCTTCTGTTGGAAGCCTTTATAAGGACATGGAAGAAGGAAGCTTTTGTTCTTTGCCTCCCTGATCTCATCTTGCTAGCATGTCCATTCCTTCACTGGCATTAAAGCCTGCTTCTTCAGGATCTTAGCATATACTGCAGACCAGCTGAGACAGTCTGCTTCATGGATTGAGCAACTGCTGGACTTTCAATTCATAGCCAACCATTGTTGAATCAGCTGGACCACAGTCTGTCACTCATTCTAAAATATTCTCTTTCTATCTCTATGAAGATTCATCCTATAAATTGTGTTACTCTAGAGAACCTGGACTAATACATCCATCCTCATGTGCACTTAGTGGTTATCAGTTCTTCCCAAAGTCCCTATGTTCACACATAGACAGGCACAAGTTTAATAGCTCCAAAAATAACAACTGAGAATATAACAATATATTGAAAGTTAGAAACTTTGGTTTTCTCAAATTTTCTCTAAGTCTTTGTCTCAGGGAAAAACAAATAATGCCTAAAAGTGATCCAGGAGATCATGCCTCATTCCCCCCTTCCATTGCTATTACTCTGGTTGTACACAGTTTCGAGTTCCTCCTTGGTTTTTTATCTCCAGAATCTCATCCCATTTCTCTCACTGATGACTGAGTTCACTGCATTCAATTATCTCTGGGCATTTTAACAACCTGGTTATCTTCCTGGGGTATCCTCCTCCATAAAGACCACAGGACACCCAACTTACATTCTTCAGGTTTCTGTTAATAGCTTCTTTTGGTGAGACTTTCTGCCATATTTCTCCCCCAAATAACATTCTCTCCCTCCAGTCAGTTCAATCTACTGAGTAGTATCGTGCTACATCAAAAATTTTATTCTTGTATTCAAACTAACCATATTTACACACGCGTGCGCGCACACACGCGCGCACACACACACACACACACACACACACACACACACCAAGAAGACATGAAACCCAGTGTAATAAAGTTTTCTAAGGAGAACAGCACCAATTTGATAAGAAAGTTCTTAAAAAGCACATGCAAGTACAACAGGGACTGGCCCTGGTCTTTATTATGGCAATGAGGTTTATGTGCATCCTCTAGTTCAGTGGCTTGGATAAGAAAGAGTGTGCATGGTTTTAGCTTCCTATCTGTGCCAAGGAGAGGAGCATCCAGGTTTTCTTGTCAGCTTGCTCAGGTGTAGAGCAGAAGTGAAGAGGGCTGTGAAGGGACCTGAGAACCGTTACCAATCAAAAGTCAAAAATGAAACCAGGAGCTTTATAAAGCACCTTTCCAGGCTTTCACTGTCATTTAACACAGAATTTACATACAGCTATAGTAGCAGCAACAGCAGCATTTTCTTAGTGCATATAGAATGCAAGTTAAGCTGGGCAGTGGTGGCACATGCCTTTAATCCCAGCACTTGGGAGACAGAGGCAGGTGGATTTCTCAGTTCGAGGCCAGCCTGGTCTACAGAGTGAGCTCCAGACAGCCAGGGCTACATAGAGAAACCCTGTCTTGAGAAAAAGAAAGAAAGAAAGAAAGAAAGAAAGAAAGAAAGAAAGAAAGAAAGAAAGTTGTGTTGAAATGGCCAAAATGCTTCTCTGATTATAGCTGAACCCAATTATCACTACTCAAACAGATCCAGGTGGCAGTGGCAGCAATGCAAATTCCTCATTACCCACCCCAATGTTCTAGGTTCCCTAGTGAAACACACACACACACACACACACACACACACACACACTCACAAAGACTTTATACCTTTATATGCTTTAAACAGCTCAGTGGTTGGTCCACTTCCTAATGTCCAAATGGCTGATCTACCCACAGATATTTCCAAGTTATTAAAATCTATAAATCTATTATTAAAATCTGTATTTCATCTCTGCTGTGCTGGACCCAGTCAGAAAGCCCTCTTGGGGCTGCCTTTTACCCCTCTTACATGGCAGCTACAATCCCTGTCCCTCAGCACCTTGTACTGGTGCAGTGTCTTTCTTCTGTCACTCTTCCCCCCAGCATAGTGGCTCTCTCTCTTTCTCTCCTTCCTCCTCTTGGCCACTAACTCAGAAATCCTAAAGTCCTGCCTCTGTCTCAGTAGCCAGATGTCAGCATCTTATTTACCAATCAGAACCAACTGGGGGCAAGACCTTGCAAACAGGGTTTTGTGGAACATAATTGGCCTGAGAATACAAGTAGGTACATATGAAGACTCTGTGATATACCATAACATAGTTCCTAAACAGTACTTGT
>JADRCH010000241.1:310236-357666 GCA_019843965.1 Rhynchomys soricoides
TGAAGACTCTGTGATATACCATAACATAGTTCCTAAACAGTACTTGTCATCTGAAGACTCTGTGATATACCATAACATAGTTCCTAAACAGTACTTGTCATCTGATGACTCTGTGACATGCTATAACATGGTCCCTAAACAGTACTTGTCATCTGAAGACTCTGTGATATGCTGTAACATGGTCCCTAAACAGTACTTGTCATCTGATGACTCTGTGACATGCTATAACATGGTCCCTAAACAGTACTTGTCATCTGAAGACTCTGGGATATGCTATAACATGTTCCCTAAATAGTACTTATTAGAGGAATAAAATTGTAGTCATTGCCAGGTTGACAAATAAACTCATCTGCATACTAAATATCTTGGATTTCATAGTAACTAAACACTTATTTTAAGAATGACTACACTGTGGAGCAGATACTGAAGTAAGGGCCAACCACCTGTGGATACATCCCGTATATAGGCACCAAACTCAAACACTACTGTGGATGCTGGGAAGTGCTTGCTGATGGAAGCATGATAAGCTGTCTCCTGAGAGGTTCTGCCAGAACCTGGCAAATACAGAGGCACAATGCCCAAGGCCAACCATTGGACTGAGTGCAGGCTTCCTGATGGAGGAGTTGGAGAAGTGACCAAAGGAACTGAGGGGGTTTGCAGCCCCATGGAGGGAGCAACAGTGTTAACAGGCCAGACCCCCCTGAGCTCCCAGGGACTAGACTACCAACCAAAAAATACACATGGAGGGACCCATGGCTCCTGCAGAGGACGTCCTTGTTGGACGTGGGAGGAGAGACCAGTGGTCCTGACAGTGTTGGATGCCCCAGTGTAGGGGAATGCCAGGGAGGGAAGACAGGAATGGGGGAGAGCACCCTCATAGAGGCAGAGGGAAGGCTGATGGGATAGGGAGTTTCCGGAAGGGAGACCTGGAAAGGGGAAAACATTTGGAATGTTAATAAAAAAAATATCCAATTTAAAAAAATAAAAATGAATGGCTACAGTGAAATATCTGATAACATAATATTTCAAATGCCCTCCTCTAAAATAAGAAACTCTTACAAAGGATACATGCATCCTATTTTGTTATCAGAAACTTAAATCTTTGGAAAATTGGTACTCCAAATGAATTAGTATTATTAATAGCAAATTTGCATGCAAGTACATGTATGCTATTTTTCAACAACCTTATAAATATTATGATTTATAGATTTTTAACTCAAGTTAATATTATCCCATAAAATCTCGAAACTAAAGGGGCAGCCATTTTGAAGTTCCAGTCTCTTGGATGTTGCAAGCCCAGAACTTCTAGCACAGAGAATTATTTGAACAGTACTCATGAGCTCACACTCATCCCTGATGTACCTGAGGCTAGGAAATTCTTCAGACACAACAGTACTACAGTTGATTTTTAAAATTTTTAAATTTATTGCATCAAAACATAAATTTTTAAAAATAGCATTTATGGATGAAGTGATCCATGACAGATTCTAAAATACACAACAATATTTTTGTCTGGAATCAGTTACTCTTAGAAAAGATATAATAAATTCTAGTAGAAAATGTTTGACTTTCAAGACTCCTTGTTGATGTTTCTTCAATTTGCTGATTCAGAGTCTTATGCTGAGTGTCAATTTTATTTTTAAAACTTAAGTTCCATGGTTATGTGATAGCCTTAAAACTTTAAAAATGTATGTATTATAACTGTTGCCGTATAGATTTTGCTCTCTATCTGTAATGAGCAATCATTTAAAATATGAATATATGATCCATAGAAAGGAATGTTTTGATTTATAAGCTAACGTTACTTTACTTGCAATCTATCAAAATCCAGGATTCCTAAAGTTTATTGTTAATCTGCAGATTTGTATGAGGAGACAGAGATCTCAGACAGGAACAAAATCTCCCAAAGAATTGTTAATATTCCTATAGTGTAGCAAACTCTAAAATACATGGAAATAAAATATTCTGAAGACAATTAAACCAGGTTTATAATTCTGCCATTTCTCTCCTTTATGAATAAATAACTGTGATACTACTTACTCTGTGTCATAGTCAGGGTTTCTATTCCTGCATAAAACATCATGACCAAGAAGCAAGTTGGGGAGGAAAAGGTTTATTCAGCTTACACTTTCCACATTGCTGTTCATCACCAAAGGAAGTCTGGACTGGAACTCAAGCAGGCAGGAAGCAGGAACTGATGCAGAGGCCATGGAGGGATGTTACTTACTGGTTTGCTTCCCCTGCTTGCTCAGCTTGCTTTCTTATAGAACCCAAGTCTACCAGCCCAGGAATGGCACCACCCACAATGGGTCCTCCCCTCTTGATCACTAATTGAGAAAATGCTTTACAGCTGGATCTCATGGAGGCATATCCTCAAGGGAGGCTCCTTTTTCTGTGATAACTCCAGCTTGTGTCAAGTTGACACACAAAATCAACCAGTACACTCTGTATTTCACTGGAAGACCTTTTTATTTCTAATGTGAGGAATTATATTTTGACTGACTTGAGTATCAGAAAAGCAACAACAAAAATTCTTTACAGGAAGAACAAAAGGGAACAGAGTCCCTAGAAGTCCCTTGAAAAATGTCATTTGAAGCTCTTTTTCAGGGATGGTGTTTAAAATTCTGAAGGTGTCATAAACTCTCACCAATTCAGCCCCAAGTTTTAGAATTTAAGTATTGTAGTCCATGGATGCACAGTATTTAAGAGGGTGATCAGGTCTTTCACCTCTTTAGTCATAAAAATGTGTTTTTAGTATTTGACAAATATCATTTCATTGCCCACACCAGAGAGATCTAACTTTCAAATCATAATTTTACAACAATAGATAGCTTCTGCACTTCCTATCCTTTAGCAAAATTTCTGAAATGATCTTTAACTTACAAATATATCCAATAAGTCAGTCTTGCCTACGACCATGCCAGGCAGCTGACAGGGAGAGATAGTAAATGAAAGAAAGCAATAGTTGAATGTAGATAATGGTATATAGCTGGAGAACTCTTACTTGTCCATAAATCTTATCTGTGATGGACATCATTAGATCGTCCCACTGATAGGGCCAGCCTCACAAGCACAGAGAATCACAATCTCCATCACAAACAATTCTGAGAGGCAAAAAGGATCTCATCTGAGACCTAGACCGATTTAAATCAGCATTTTGTCAGGCCTTTCAAATGTTTTAAAATCTTGTCCAACATGTTAAAACTAAATTCTCTGTCTTCCTCTTTACTGCAGTTGAAATTATATCCAACTTATCACCTGAAAGTGCTTTGGGAATCCAGGCAACTTCTGGCAGACACCCTCTCCATCTCTGCATACCACACATGCATCTTTCTGTGTCTTCTCACTCTGTGTCTCCCCACTCACTATCCCTACTACAATCACCGTGTATCCCTTCTTACCTGGATGGGCACAGGCCTCCAGTGTGTTGTGTCTCGTTCTACATTAATCAAAATATGTATCATTAGTCAACTTTGTTGCTAAAATATCATGTTTATTCCCTTCTTTTTACCTACCATGCTTTAAAATAAAACCTAGAATGATTACTGCTTTGATGGGATCTCTCAGGTCCCTACAAAAAAAGGAGTGAAATTTGCATGGCTGTCTGATTTCCACTCTGTGTGTGTGTGTGTGTGTGTGTGTGTGTGTGTGTGTGTGAGTGTGTGTGTGAGTGTGTATGTGTGAGTCTGTGTGAGTGTGTGTATGAGTGTCTGTGAGTGTGTGTGTGAGTGTGAGTGTGTAAGTGTGTGTGTGTCTCACAGGCTTAGTTATAAATGATATATTATACTTATGTACTTAATTATATATAATAATATATGCTATCATTTTATTCTTTTTTTGTTGGTTAAGACACAGTATGTAGAACTGAAAAAAAATAAAATCAGAAGATCATTTCACTAGATGTCAAAAAGCTTTTGACAAAATTCTAACATCACTTCATGATAAAAGTCTTGGATAGAGCAGTGATACAAGGTACAAATCCAATAAAGGTCATGTACAGCAACATAATAGCTAACATTAAATGAAGCGGAGAGAAACTGAAAGCATTCCCACTAAAATCAGAAACAAGGCTGTTCACTATCTACATGTCTCTTGAATATAGTTCTTGAAATTCTAGATTGAGTAGCCAACTAAAGGAGATCAAGAGAATATAAATTGGAAAGGAAAAAGTCAAAGTATCATTATTTACAGATGATATGATAGCATACAAATGTGACCCCAAACATTCTAGCAGTGAAATACCCTACCTGATAAACACCTTCAGCAAAGTGGCTGGATACAAACTTAACTCAAAGAAATCAGTAGCTCTCCTCTACATAAGCAATAAATGGGCTAAGAAAAAATTTAGGGAAACAAGACCCTTCAAAATAGCCACAAATAACATAACATACTTTGATGGAATTCTAACCAGGCAAATGGAAGACCTGAGTGGCAACAGTTTCACGTCTCTGAAGAAGTTGAGGAAGATATCAGAAGCTAGAAAGATCTCCGATGCTCATGAATTGGTAGGATTAACATAATGAAAATGACCATCTTACCAAAAGCAATCTATAGATTCAATGCAATCTCCATTAACATTCCAATACAACTCTTTACAAATTTTGAATGAACAACTATATAGAAAAACAAAAAGTCTGGATAGCTAAAGTGATCCTGAACAACAGAAGAACTTCTGTAGGTATCACTATCTCTGACTTCAAGCTGTACTACAGAGCAATGGTAACATAAATTTTGTGGTATGGTATAAAAACACATAGGCTGATCAATGGAATCCAATCAAAGACTCAGAAATAAACCCATACACTTACAGTTATTTGATTTTGGCAAAGAAGCCATAATCATACAATGGAAAAGAAAGAGTGTCTTCAACAAATAGTGCTGGTCTAACTGGATGTCTGCACGTAGAAGAGTGCAAATAGATTCGTATTTATTACCCTGCTCAAAACTCATGTTCAAATGTATCAAAGACATCAACACAAAGCCAGATACAATCTAATAGAACAGAAAGTGAGGAATAGCCTTGATCTCCTCAGAAGAGTATACAATTTCCTAAACATATCACCAAATGGTCCAGGCACTAAGATCAACAATTAAGAAATGGGACCTCATGAAACTGAAAAGCTTCTGTAAGTCAAAGGACACCATCATCGAGAGGGAAAAAACAACCTACAGATTGGAAAAAAGATCTTCACTAACTGTGCTTCTGACAGAGGGCTAATATCCAAAATACATAAAGAATTAAATAAGTATGACACTGACAATCCAAATAACACAATTAAAAAATGAGGTACAGAGTTAAGCAGAGAACTCTCAACAGAAGAATCTTGAATGGCAGAGAAACCCTTAAAGAAATGTTAAAATTAAAATCAAGGACGTCATGAATGTCACTGGCAAATGGATTAAACTAGAAAATATCATCCCAGACCTAAAAGGACATGCATGGTATGTACTTCCTTATAAGTAGATATTACACATAAAGTATCGGATAATCATGCTATAACCAACAATCCCAAAGAAGCCCAATAACCGGAAGGGAACAAGGGGGGATGGTTAAATCTTTCTCAGAAGGGGTAACAACATAGGTATCAGAGGGGTATGGAAGAAGGGAAGTAGGTGGAAAGGGGGTGGGGAGGTGAGCACGGGGGATCAGATCACGTGTTGGAAGAGCAGAGGATAGAGAAGGTTGATCAGCAGGGGGTGGGCAATCAGTGCCAGAGACCTGGGAAGGGGAGCTGCCCCAGAGGATCTAATAGGATTCTTAGCAGTGGGGGATATGGATCCCGAAGTGGCCACTTCCAATAGCCAGGCAGGACTCCCAGTGGAAGGATAAGGACAGCAACCCACCTAAAAATCCTTAAACCCAAAATGCATCCTGCCTACAAGTTGTGCAGAGACAAAGATAGAGCAGAGACTGAGAGAATGGCCAATCAATAACTGACCCAAATCGATACCCGTCCTATGGGTAAGAACTAATCCCTGATGGAAAGAGATGCAGAGACTCACCATCAAACATTAGATGAAGCTCTGAAAATCTCAAGGAAGCGATGGGAGAAAGACTGAGGAACCCAAAGAGGACTCCACTGGAATAGAGAGTCAGCCAACCTGACCCGGGCGGAGGGAGCGTACAGAGTCAGCCAACCTGACCCGGGCGGAGGGAGCGCCCAGAAACTGAATCACCACCAAAGAGCAAGGAATGAAGGGAGAGGAAACTGAAGTCAGGATGCAATGTATGTGAGAAAAACCCATGTACACACACACACACACACACACACACACACACACACACACAAAGTAGTGATCCTTAAACTTCATCATCTCTGATGTTGCAATTTAGGTCACCACAAAATGGTAGTGGTGGCACATGCCTTTAATCCCAGCACTTGGGAGACAGAGGCAGGTGGATTTCTGAGTTCAAGGCCAGCCTGGTCTACAGAGTGAATTCCAGGACAGCCAGGGCTACACAGAGAAATCCTGTCTTAAAAAAAAAAACTTAAAACAAAAATAAATAAATAAATAAAATGCGGCACACATTCAAGCATCATAAAATGTCATAAATTTTAAAGTAAATTTTCAGACACATTTTAAGCAATTATCTAACTTCATATGTTTCTAATGTACAGTAAATAGTTTAAAAATCAAGGAACATGCTGGTTTTTTTCACAGTTACTTCAAAAAGTCCAATCAACAATTACAGGTGTCAAGTTATGAATGTGCTCTGGGAACTTAGGGCCTGGCAGTCCTCTGGAGGATGCGGTTCTGCTTCAGGAAACGTTGAAAAGACGCAAGAAGATCTTGTAGTTTCAATAAAACTATAATTATTAATAAAATGTTCCCCCAAACTTGGAAATGGGACATTCATGAATTTTTGATATGCAGATCCACAGTCTAAGAGTCAGTATTTTCTGACCCCCTCAGTACATGTGCCATTGTTTGAACCTCTGATTACTATTAACCAGATCCAAACTACATAAAGTGAGACTTCTAACTGACTAAGAAGCTATGCTGGAATTTAGCAGAGTTATTTCCACCTGCTTGGTCATTTTATTCTTCTCCAGAGCATTTTAGGTTTTGCATTACATACTGCTCTTATCCAACATTACATACCCTGTAGGCCACACATAATTGGTCATATATTCTCTGAGCTAATTTTCCTCATTAATAAATTAAATGACAACATCATGTATACATCCAATGAATTTAACAGCGTATCACGGTATTAGCTTTTGAGATGTGGATCTTCACACTACAAACAAAAATAGAAAGGAGCCTTTCTGCTCAGCAATTCTCCTGTACAAGAGGCAGCCATGGCACCCAGCTGGAATGGTATGATCCTGAAGCCCACTTCTACAAGGACTGGCAGCAGCAGCGAGCAGACACTGGTTCAACCAGCTGGCACACGAGATCCGCAGATGCAAGACCTGGCAGTCGAAAGCGCACCGCATTGCCTCTCATCCCGCGTCCTGTTCCATCAAGCCCATCGTGAGGTGCCCTACAGTTAGATACCACACCAAGGTCCTGGCTGACAGGGGATTCAACCTGGAGGAACTCAGGGTGATAGATATCCACAAGAAAATGGCTCGCACCGTCGGTATCTCTGTGGACCCAAGGAGGTGAAACAAATCCACTGAATCGCTCCAGGACAATGTGCAGCAACTGAAGAGTACCGCTCCAAACTCATACTTTCCCCTAGGAAGCCTTCTGCTCCTAAGAAGGGACACAGTTCTGCTGAAGAACTTAAATTGCCACCCAGCTAACAGGACCTGTGATACCCATCTGGAATGTGTACAAAAATAAAAAGGCCAGAGTCATCACAGCAGAAGAGAAGAACTTTAAATCTTTTGCCAGCCTTCGAATGTCCCGTGCCAATGCCCGGCTCTTTGGCATCTGAGCAAAAGGGGCACAGGAAGCTGCAGAGCAAGACATTGAAAAGAAAAAGTAATGAGTGGTCGGAGAGTTGCAATAAATTTTCCATAAAGGAAAAAAAGAAAGAAAGAAAGAAAGAAAGAAGGGGGAAAAGACCTATCTAGAATTGAAGTTTCTCAGTGACTCAGATGAGCCATAGTGGGCCACTGGTTCTTCTGGATGAACTTAGTCCGTCACGTGTGGGCTCACTATTTTAGCATAAACAATCCCTCTCAAAACTCTAAGAATTCTTTAGCCACACATGTTTTTGCAGAAACAGACTGTATTGTCTGAAGGTAAAGTCATTTCCTTTCCTGAATTAGAGCTGTTACTGTGACGATCAGTGAATTTGCTGTGAAGAAAGACATGGGTATGTCCTCAATGGCAACTGTTTAAAGAATTAGAAATGCCCAGGGCTGCTCTTCATTGGCTGACATAAACCAAGCAGGCGTGGGCTCCACTCAGCCACGCATCTCTTCTCTAAGAAGACAAACATGAAGCTGTTGTTTCAGAGAATCATTTGTAATAGTGACAGTTCAGATTTCTAAGGCTGTGCATAGACTTGAACACTATGAGGGTTTATATCCTAGGCAGGGCTCTCTAGAGAAACAAACACAATCCAGAGTGTGTGTGTGTGTGTGTGTGTGTGAGAGAGAGAGAGAGAGAGAGAGAGAGAGAATATATACACGCTGGAGCGGTGGAGAATATAGCTGGATGTCTCCATATAGCACTGAGAGCCTGAAAATTCCCTGTAAAGTCACTAGTATTTAACCTACACTGGAAGGCTACAGAAGCTGAAGTTTAATCCCAGGGAGGTTGGCAGCAGCACTGATAGACCAGACCCAAACGCTTGATCAAAGTGAAGACAGACAGGGGCATTTTAAATCCTGGCACCTCTTCCTGTGTAGGATCACTGTTGGAAGTTTCTACCATGTTGAGAGTAGGTCTTCCACCCCTGTTAATCCTCTTTGAAAGCATCCTCACTACACATCTAAGTGACTCTATATCTGGTCAAGTTGGCAATCAAAACCAACCATCACAAATAATAAAGCTAATTTATTAATGCTGATGATGAGAAGTTACAACCCACATTGGTGGGCAAACTTTATAAGAACACAGAGTTTTTCAATGCATTTCGGAACAGTTTATGCTTCAAAAATGTATTAAAATTTATAACTATGAATAAATAATATTTGTTATCACCGAAACAGATAGATCTTCCTTCCTTATAAAAATAAACTCCTTGCTTTGGTTTAAAAATAGACTGATAAAAACCTCACCCCCATGATAATATATGCAGAGTATAAAACATGAAACTATTGCATTAATCTAACAAAATAAAATGGCCAACAGAGACCTAAGCCTCAAGAAACACCCATGCCAACAGACCCCCATTTCTTCAAAATTATCTTTAACAATCTTTATTCCAGCTAGAAATAATAGTCTTAGATTCCATTCATTTTCTACAAAAAGTAATTTAAATATTAACATGCAATTTTCTTCCTTTATACTCAGTGTTAAAAATTTTGTCTTAGAAAAATTAGTAGAAGCATACAGTAAGTAGGCTTCAAATGTTATAAGCAATGCAATCAAAACATGTAGAAATTTGCAATGCTTTCTGAGATTAAAATCTCAGTCTAACAGAGCTAGGGATTTTTAATCATTCCACTCCCTGTATGGGTGTATTATGTACATATCAGGAAGTACTATACATTTATAATTTCTGAAATGTTTTTCCATGTATTGCCCATATATAAAATATAAATTAAAATACCAAGTTTGCATGTAGTCTTGCACTTTCTACAGATCTAGATTCCATATCATTTTGAGGCTGTCCATAAGAAGCTCTTCCCCCTGCTATTATATACAAAAATCTTCTGTCCTAAAATCAAGTGTTCTGATTCTCCTGGTTCCGTCTTAGCCTTGTGTGTGCCTTTCATCTCTAAACCTTAACCAGCTTCAAACGAGAATAGATGAATCACTCGAGGAGATAAAGAGGTCTGAGAATCATGCCCAAGGGCATAGAGGAACTTACTAGAATAACAAATTGAACAAGGAAAGGAGAATTAAAACTCACGCTTTAATAAAAGTGCCAGGAAATGAGTAAATACGTTAATAATCATAACACATATTATTAAAAATTCAGCTAGTCTTCAGCTTTGAAGGTTACCTTCATATTATGCATGGTGCCTAAAGTTAACCAACAAATGAATAGAATGAACATGATGTGTGGCTTTCAAAGGCAAGCATTTCAAGTACATCAATAGCATCTGTAGCATCTAGCTTTTCAGACAGTCAATGTTTTGTGTCAGAAGGTGGAACGTGTCAGTGACCAGGTTTCCCTACCTGCTTCTTGGATGAGAAAACATGAGCCAGGAACCATCACTGAATCTTTAAATCCAGATCTCAACTAGACAGTGAGAAGGCGTTGTGTGGTCTTGACCTCTGGCCTAAGTAGTATTTTAGTTAATATTGTCAAAAAAAAACAAAAAACAAAATACCCTCTAAATATAAAAGGGTTTAGTAGAAGTATCAATTACATGAAAACATCTTTAGATTTTTTTAAGTAATTGTATTTGTGTGTGTGTACCTGCATTTGTGTACACATGTGCATGTGAACGTGTATGAATATGTGTGCATGTATGTGCATGTGTGCTTGCATGTGTGTGCATGTGTGCTGTGTGTGTGCATGAATGTATATGTGTATGTGCATGTGTGTACTGTGTGTTCATGTATGTGGGGGGGTGTGCATGTATATGTATGTATGTGAGTGCGTGTTAGTGTGTGTGTGTGTGTAAGCTTTCACATGCCACAGTGGGTGAGTAGAGGTCACAGGACAACATGGAAGAGTCACTTCTCTCCTTCACCATGAGAGGCCCAGGCATCAAAATTAGATTGGCCCTCAAATTTGGCAGCAAATACCCTTTCCAGATGAGTCAGCTCACCAACTCCTACAAGACACTTTAAAAATATTTTAACATCATCATCTAAAAAAATCAAAGATTAAAAGTATAAGAAAACATGCAAGAATTCTCCCATTCAAGGTGTGTTGTCACTTACCTGTAATCTCAGCCTTTGGGAGAAAGAACAGATCTAGACTACAAGGAGACACTCTGTGTCCAAACACCAGAACTATAAAACACACACTCACAAGCACACTTACTCTGGTACGCTCTCACACATACATACATACAAATACATGCAGACACACACACACACATCCACACACTCACACACATACACACATAAATGCACACTAACTAAACAAACAAATAAATAAATACAAAGAAAAAGGCCACTTCATCTGAAATCATGTCACATTGTGGTTTAAGTGATCATTTTATTGTAACTATAAAATTGCATGCAGTGATTATAAAATTAGAAGAAAAAAATTAACTTACATTTTCATCTAACTTATTAATAGTGAAGATGGAAAGTCATGACATGAAATTAAACTTAGTTGTTTATTCTATGATGTAAAAAATTAACATGTTTTACAGGGAAAACATTAGCATGTTTGATTACAATGTGTCAAATGCTTACTGAAGGGTAACTAGTCAGATCTTTATAAAACCTACAAAACATTGAGAGACTTCTCTCCCTGGTTGTTTCAGATAAAGGACTATAGAGTATATTATAATTGCACATGTACTTAGACATAATAAGGACATTATTGTACCTTGTTCTTTTAAAGTTATTCTTCAGAGTATTTACAATCAGTTAGTTATCTGTGAAAAAATATATAATACATGAATTAAAAACATTAATTCTAGGAAATTACTTTTCTCTCTCAAGCATGAAGGTAAAATCTAGTCATTGAATATATTTCTATCACTATTCTTTAAAAAAGGAAGATTTTTTTCAGTTTTGAGATACTTTGTGAAGATTTATTTTATTTTCAACTGTGTGGGGGGTGCACGTATATTGTGTATGCATGTGTTGTGTGTACATATGTGTGTGGATATATGTTGTGTCTGTGTGTTGTACATATGTGATGTATTCATGAGTACTCCTTAGTACAGTGATCTTGGAGTCTATAAGAGGATGTGAGATTCCCCTGGAGCTGGAGTTATAGGCAGTTGTGAGCAGTCTTGTTTGCATACTTGCTACTTAACATGAGTCCTCTGAAAGAGCCAAATGTTCTCTTGATTGCTAAACCATCTCTCCATCTCCAGGATTATGAAAGGTTTTTAATACTAAATCTCTACATATGGACCCTGAATAAATTATAGAAATAAGATAGCCACCCAGTAATTATTCATGTTGAAATCTAAGTTTCTAAAAATATTTGATTATCTCTTTTTCCAAAAATAAATTGCCAAGGGTTTTGAAAGGGTAAGATTTATAATAATGGTGATAGAAAATGTCTGACAGTTCGCCCATCAGATAATAATTATAAAACTTAAACACTTATTAAAAGCAGAATTAAAATGTGACAGAATATGACAATTTGAAAAAAAGGTTATACTTCAAAGACATCTATTTCATTAGGTAAGAACTATGGATTTACATTTTTTTTATGGTGTGGACACATGCCCAGTGCACTCAGATATGAAAGCGGAAAAACTTCTTATCTCTTTAGAGTGGTAGTTGTTAAAAGTTACTGCATTAAAGCAGATGAACAGAGGTGTTTAAGGAAGCTATCCTAGAAGCAAGAAAATCCCAGAAAAGCTGAGGTTAAAAATGAAAAAAGTGAGAGTCCAGCAAGATGGCACAGCAGGTAGAAGAATGTGCTGACAAGGCTAACGCTAAGGTCAAGTCTGGAAACCCACAAGGTAGACAGAGAGAGCTGTCCTCTGACCTCTGACCTCTGACCTCTACATGTACTCCTTGACATGCGTATGCCCCCATACATGTGTAAACACAGCAAAACAATAGATGAGAGAGAGAGAGAGATTGATAGACTGATAGATATAAGTAGATGAGAGAGAGAATGATAAGTAGAAGATAGATAGATAGATAGATAGATAGATAGATAGACGATTAATAGATGTAAATATTAACTTTTGAATAAGAATACAACCCCTTTGCCCACCCTTTCTGACACCTGCCCTCACAACCCTCAATCTGTACATTCACATTGCTAAACTACTCATCACACACAGACACAGGAAACTCAAGGAGCAGATAGTGGCAGAGGACAGTCCTCTTAAATATCACATATTCCTGCTTTGATTTGCACATGTGGGGCTTGTAGATTCAGTGAGTTCCTGAAATCACACAGCTCAAGAGCCACTGATGTGAACTTTTTAGATCAACTCAACTTTTTAGATCACCACAGAACTCAAAAATAGCAAAGCAACTGGACACCCAGGGAGGCAATTCAATAGCATCAGTGTCCCAGAATATATAAATCATGAATATAAGTGTAAACTCCTACCACAAGAGCATGTGGGCAAGATAGACCTCTCCTGAGAGATGGTTAATGAAGTAGCTCTTAGACGATGAATGAACAGAACAGAGACAGGATGGAAAGCAGAGATTTTATAGTTTTAGTCAAAATAACTTGGGCTGGGATGTATTTCATGAAAAGCATGTTTGTCTAACATTCAAAAAATCTTGGTTTCAATTCCCAGCAACCAAAACAGCAACAAGTACAAAATATAGAAACTGCCTTCTCAGTAGCAGAGAATTCACGTATGATACTATAAATGTAATCACCGACCTATTGCTTGTTAGGCCATGGAACCTAGAGCAGAACTTTCTACTACCCACTGCTCAAGCCAGCATGATCTCTAACTGGATTCTTGTTTTTCATACTTTATTTACATTTCAAATGTTTCCCCCTTTCCAGATCTCTCCTTTGGAACCTCCCCATTCTGTACCCCCTCCCCCTGCCACTATGGGGGTATTCAACCACCCACCCACCCATCCATTCTCGTCTAACTGGATTCTTAATATTTGCCTTTAGACTTACAGACAGGTATAGCTTCAACCCCGGAGCAAATAGAGACTATTAAAAGAAAGCCACTGATTGTCAAAATGCAGAAAACAACTAACCAATGGGGTGCCCACCACCAATAAATACATCTACATCACAGTCCTCACACTTAGAGAACATCGTGGGAAAGGAGTCAAAAAGACCATGAGAACCAGAGGAACAGAGCACTTGCTGACAGATTTTGTCGTCTATATAGGACATGGATGTTGTCCCCATGAACACTCAACAATATGGCTGCTGAAAGAAGACCTGAAAAGTGACAACAGCCATTAGCATGCCAGCATGGATGGGGAAATCTCACAGGGCTCCACCCTAAATGAAGAGGTCTAAGCAATTAATGACTACTGACATAAAAAAATGAATCCAATTCCGAGTAGTCGGCTATAAAAACATACTTAAAACAGCATTAAATGTCTTCAGCATGTTGCATTTATATAGTTATTTGCATATATGTATATTTTATGCTTTGCAACAATGTTATCTTTTTAAAGAAGCCATAAATATGAGGTGGAGCAGATAAAGGTACAAGAGAAGTTGGAGCAAGCCAAGGCAGGGGGAAATGTGGTTAATACAACACATGTATATGAATTTAATAAAAAATACGTTCTGTGAATATCATCTAAAGAGGAAAACTGAATTCATTCATTTTGTGCAGTATACCTGCACTGTTCTTTTTTCAATAAGAAATTAGTAAATCAGCAGATATTCAAAAGCATAGAAATCTGACCCATGTGTGCTCATTCACAGAAGGGCACATATGCATGTGAACTAATCCTATAACCAAATGTTGGATGGAGAAATTATTCATGACAAACTTTATAATACTGTTTTAAAAACTAGGGGAAGGATGATATTGATATGTGAAGACATAAGAAATCAAACAGAGAAACTGAAACTATAAAAATAAACAAAATAGATATCCTACAGCTAAAACTACATTATTTGACATGAAAGATTCGGTACATGGTGAGAGTCAGTGAGCAGGGAAAAATATCAATAAAAATTACTCAACTTAATGAAGAGACATAAGGAAAATTAAAAAATATAAACCAGGGCTCAGAGACCAGGTAGAGGATATTATATTATCCATAATGCATGTAATTGGTGTCCTAGAGTGAGTGGAGAAAGAAGGAAAGGAAAATGTATCTGAAGAAATGATTTTGCAATATAAATGGGTTAGTTATATTACTGACTGATACAAGAAGCTCAAATACATCCTCTAAGAGACACAAATGTACACACACACACAAACACGGGCTCACACATTGTGGTGTGTTGTCATGCTCAAAATTTACAATCAAAATGCAAAACCAGAATCTTGATAGCAGCAAGAAAATGTAGCACAAATCATGATAGGAGAATGGGAAAATGGAAACATACTAAACTGTGGCTTTATAATCTAAAGCTATTAGGCCAGAAGAGACTGACATAACCAGAATGCTAAGAGAAACACAATTTCAAAGGAGCACTTGGTAACCACTGGAAATTAAGATGAAATGAGGGCAATTTCACAAGAAAAAACACTGACAAAATGCATTTCTATCAGATCTGCACTAAGGAGAGCAAGCTAGATTCTCTCCAGCTGAAAGCAAATGACACTCTGATATAAAGGAAAGACATAGAATTACAATATGTGGATAAAACCACCACACAGGTTAGGTATCTGAGAAGATACATAAAACTAAAGGAAAAATTCCAACAGAACATGCTGAGGTGTGTGCGAGGTGCACATTCTATTGTACACAAGTTGAAGTGTAAAAGAAAAGATGATACATGTGCATATATGCAAATACATATACTTGTAGATATTATAATGTAATTCATTGCTAATGACTTTATATTAACCATAATTTGGCTGTTAAAATACAACCATGCATTTTACAATTTATACAACAGCCATCAAGAACAATGCCAAGACATATATCTAAAGAGATAGCACTGAGTACAAGAGGTCAAGTTATGACAGGGGAGGGAGAAAGGTTGATAGGTATACAATCAACTGTAAATAAATCAAATATTTTTCCCATAGAAGAGTGATTTGCAACACGTGGGTCACAACCACTTTGGGGGTCAAATATCCCCCATATCAGATATTAAAATTATGATACAAAACAGCAGCAGTAAAATTACAATTACGAAGGAGCAATAAAATAATTTTATGGTTGAGGGTCAACACAACAAGAGGAGCTATATAGTAAAGGGTGGCAGCATTAGGGAGGTTGAGACCCAGTGCCATAGAAAATAGTTAACATCACTGTATTGTATAATTTAAAATATTTGAAAGAAGAGTTCAGGAGTTTGCCTCCTAAACAGTGATAAATATTTGAGATGATGGTATCCTAGGTGTTCTGTGATACTGAATGAACAATGTAAAAATGCACCAAAACACCACAATATAATCCAGAAAGGTGAACGAACCTCAACAAGAAAAAGGTACAGAAAAGAGAATAGACTTACTGGAAATGTTTGCTTAGGATAACAGGAGGTAAGAAAGGGGAAATACGAGAATTGAGAGAAGCAGAAAACAAAGCAGAAAGGTAAATGCAGTGTCAACATAACGGTTTACAAACAGCCTTTCTGAAGAATAGACCGCTGGTGCTCTGGGGACAGTTCAGGTAGTAAAACACTTGACATGCAAGCATGAGGCTCTGAGCTTAATCCCTAGGGCGCATATTAAAATGCCAGGCACATTACACACCTGAAATCTGGGCACTGGAGACACAAAGATGGAAAGAACCATGGTACTTACTGGACAGATAGTCTAAATGTCTTAGTGAGCTTCAGGTTCAGTATAAGACCCTGCAAGAGAGGGGGGTGAAGGAGGGAGGGAGAACGAAAAGAAACGAGAGAAAAGAAGGTGGAGATTAACTTAGAACCATACTGGTGTCTACATTCATACATCTGTGCCTGAGATCATGAGTGTACATGAGTGTACATTCACACACACACACACACACACACAAGGAAAAATGAAATAATCACTTAGTTTCCATCTTTGCACAATAGACTATTGTTCTTTTCCTCCAGATGCTGAATCATCATGAAGCAGAACCCAAACATACAGAGACAGATACCTCATCAGTTCTTACAGTCTTGCCCTTCAGAATAGAGAGCCGGAGGGGTTAGGAGGCATTAATCATGCACTGTGAAAATCTACCCACTACCTATTCCTTGGGAATTATCGAGGAGGTATTTAATGAAATCCAGTTTTTCCTTTTTAAGTCACACCTCGGGGTCTAGTGTCTGGTTCATGTTCAAAGGCTGTGAATTTTAAAGCCTTCTCCCTTGAAGCGTTTTATCTCGAGCAGAAGTTCTTGCAGCCCCTTGCCTGTTTCCTTCACAGTACTCATGAAAGCAGTTGCACTCACTTTTGTTAGTCTGCCCAGGCACAGTGCTTCCTTGGTGGACATCTTGTTAGAGAAAGCACTATGAACTCTGTAGTTCGCTACAGAGAATATGCATTCTGAAATATATTCACTCCAGGGAACTTTGTTCCAACAAAGCTATAAATAGCCAGACATACTTACCTGTACAGAGAAATTGTGTACAGAACAAAGAATACAAACTCAGAAAAGCAATACGTCCTGCAACCTGAAGGGCCATTTTCATTAAGGTACAAACAATGAACCCTTTCAGAAATGTTTGCAGGGTTCTTAATTAAGAGAGGAAAACATGAGTGTTGGGGTCTCTATTTTGCTTCTGTCCTCTCTGATTAAGAAAGCCCTTACAATGGGAACTGAGAACGTGATGGGGAAAAACAAAACGTACAAAAGGAAATTAAACTCCAGATTGTTGCGGAAATTATAACACTTGCTACTTCAGAGGAAATTAAGTCTCTTGTTTTAAATGAGTGAGTTACATTCTTGTTTACTTTAGGATTCAGTAAAAGAGACTGCCAGGGAAATATGGAGCTAGAGGTGGGTAACAAACAGGAGATGAGGGAACTGATTACAGATTGAAATGACTGAAAATCTTAATCTTTGGATCAAGTAAATTTAGAAAATTGGGGAAATTAAAGGAAAGCATATAAAACAAAGACCCGATATTAAAGTATTATTTGGTTCTGAACAGCACAGGCAAACACATGAATCATAATTAAAGCAGCTTTTCCCCTTACATTGAAGTCTTTAAAGCAAACCCTCAGTCTCCTAAGCAGTCAACTCTTCATGCTCCAGTTTGATGCTTTTGCTGAAAAACAAATTACAGAAAATTTCGTGGCTTGAAACAACGCTCACTCACTAATTGCTGCACTACCTCTATAGGTCACAAATGTGGCCTGACTACACAGGCTCTCTTCAGTGCTCGTACGGCAGGTGCTCTGCTATATTCTCACTAAAGACTCTGGAGAGGAATCCACTTCCATCATTAGAAGAACCGAGGTGGCTGTCAGGAAGAGTCCACTTTCACCTCCAGCTAGACCCAATCCACAAGATGAAACTCCTCATATAAGTGGTCCAGCCTAATGCCACATAAGGATAATGCTCTTGGGAGACTTTGGAAATAAATGAGTTTTAAGTATTTCAAATGAATGGAAAGAACTTGCCCCAAAGCAGATTATTACTTTTAAAGCATGGATTGAGGGGGATCAGATAGAGATGATGGCTTGGCAAGAGAGAGCACATGAAGCGCTTTCATAGGACCAAGGTTCAGTTCTCAGATTAGTGGTTTAAAACTGCTTCTAACAGCAGTTACAGTGAATTCAACAATCACTTGTAAGCTCCACAGACATTAGGTATACACATAGTGCACACACATGGACATAAGCAAAATAGTCATGCACATAACAATAAAAATAAATAAGTATGAAATTAAATAAATAAAAGCAAGGCTGGAAATTTCTTAAAGTTTCTGCCACTGTTAAATATAGGGTTTGTGCCTGTTTCCTTTAAACTAACTGCCTGTGGTTACCTCAGCAGGTAGGATGTCAAAATAATGCTGTATGGTATCTGAGAAAGACTCATAGAGGAGCAGAGGGTTTTCTGGGAAATGATCTCTTGTGGATCCTTGAGGCACGTCAGGTTTCAATTGTATCCTTGGAGTCAACATGCAGGAGAGACCACATATCTATCAAAAGAACGTTATATCAACCTTCAAGCTTCGTTCCCTCCCAACAGAGAAGCCATCTTGGATCCCCAAAGCAGCCCATGGTGGAGTCACAGAGTGAGCTTTTGTAGATAGCTCAGAAAGCCTCACCACCCTAATCTGTGACTCACAAAGGTTGGTTTGTAACAAAATGCTGAACTGGAGTCCCTAATTTTGGGGTGTGGTTTGTTTGGCAGCTACAACTGTCTTCTGGTGACCAATCTCCATATAAGATAGATAACCTTCTTCATGTGCATTTTAATTCTGGATGTGCTGCTTAGATTTTAAGAGAAAATATGAGAAAATACAAAATCAGTTGTCCTGGTTTTCCTGTCACAAAATCCTCATTTTCCTAAAAGCTATCAATGGTTTTGATAAGGAACAGATGGCTCCGTTTCAATCTGCTGATGACCTAAAGCTTTATAAGGCTAGAAGGTGATACTGCACAGTAAAACATAAAATAAATCTAATACAATGAGTCTGCTAACAAAAGTAGAGAAAAACCTTCATTGGGTGATTGATGGTCTTGAGATCATCATTATTGTTATAGAACATGCAAGAATTATGTTACAGAAGCCAAGTAGCAATGATAGTAAATGCAAACCATGATTCTTTGGATTTAATGAGCAATAGGTGTTAACTGATGTAGGAAATGTACTGAATCTCCTCCAACAGAACAGAAATTATGTTAAATAATAGAAATACTAAAAGGTTGATAAATGTTATCATATACACACATATTATATATGTGTAGAATATTTTAAAGTATACATTTTATTTCTATTTAGAAGAAAGTTAATACTCAGAAAAGTAGAGGAATATTCGCAGTAGAATGGATGTTGTGAATAGAAAATACACTATCAATAAGGAAATCATAGACCCAACAGACTCCTGTGATGATTTGAATGAGAATGGCTTACACAGGTTCATATATTTGAATTATTGGTTCCCAGCTGGGAAACTGTTTAGAAAGTTCCAGAAAGTGTGGTTTTGTTGGAGAAGATGTGTCACTGGAGCGGGCTTTGAGGATTCAAAATGCCATGTAAATCCCAGTCTCACTCTCAATCTCTTTCTTTACCACCAATTTATGAATCAGATGAAAGCTCTCAGATACTGCTCCAGTGCCATGCCTGCTTGCCTGCTTGGTAGTCATGGACTCGCCCTCTGTAACTGTACGCCAGCCTCCAATTAAATTCTTTTCTTTTTAGGTTGCCTTGGTCATGGTATCTCTTACCAAGCAATAGGACAGTAACTAAAACAGACTCCAAAGCATATACAGTTTCTATGATTCTTTTCTGGTGAAAGACACAGTGCTGGGTCTCTCGAAGGTTGTATTCCCAGCTAGGGACATATCATAACACCATCAGTTTTGAGAAAAGATAAAGAGCAATTAGAAAATTAACAAAACTTAATCTGCGGGTGAATAGATGTTCTCCCCGCCTCCTGTCTCTTTAAAAATACGAAATATTCTCAGAAGCGATACCTATACCATCCTAGAGAGATAAAGAAGCTTGGCTACAGTGCAGGTGGGAAGAAAATGACAACAACACTGAGGTCCAGACCACACACATCATCATACAAAAGCAGCAAAGTGAGGACACTTGATTAACAAACTTGTAAGGGAAGAATAAAAGAGAAACTGAAAACTTGGACAGGAAAGCATGCAGCAGTAGGAAAGAGGAAGCAGTTGGGAGGAGGAGACAGAGGGTAATTAAGTTAGTTTTAGGAAGAATTTTGTTTGTTGAAGAAGGGGTTTGAATTTTCTCCATAGAGCTGTGGCAAGCTGAGAAGGAAATTCATCAGTATCCAGAGTCAGTGAGATAAGCTTCTAGATTTGGATGCTCCCAACAAAGTTGCCTTAGACTCTCCCCTCTGTGGCCAGGGATCCTGTGAGCATCTTTCCTGCGAGCTAGCTCAGAAGCATGCTTCTTGAGATGTACCAAGAGGGACTGGTTAAGGGAAGCTGGTACTGGAACTGAAAGGTGACAGACCATGATATTAAACAATTATTTGGATGTTTAGATTCTAGAAGTTCATTAAAAATCTTTTAGATGCCTTTAGGTAACTGAAAAATATAATAACCTCCATTGTCAAAACAGACTTTCACCTCTTCTAATAAACAGGATATTACAGTTCCTCTGAGAAATACCCTTCAACTAATTAAAAAAAATAACCCACTGGAGGAGGAAGATAATAAAACCTTACTTATTTATTTGTTTGTGTTAATTTTTAAAGGCATTGGGATATAGTCTTGATTAGCCTGGAATTCAGTATGTAGTCAAGAGTGGCCTCAAACTGATCATAGTTCTCACGCTTTGGTACCCTAAGTGTTGAGATTATATGCTTATATCACCATGCCCACCTCTACTCATTTTAATTTTCAAAAAAAAAAAATACAAAACAACCACTCATCAGTACACACAATCATGCATGAAGCTTGTGAAATATTAATTAAACTAAAAATATTGAGAAAGCTATCTGGTCTGGTTCAAGAAAATTGGTTCAAAATATGTAGACTAAGCATACAGAGGCCAGAACTCAGAATGACTAATGAATGATCATATTAATCTATAATTATTCAAAGAAATATGGCAATTTAATTAGATGTCAGGAAGTTCTTTACATGTCACTGCTCCACGTAACAAATGAATAAATCCATAAAGAAGTTTCTGGAGGAAGAAAGACCCTCAGTGTTTGCTTCAGTTTATCATCAGTTGTGGAGCACAGCAATTTCTCTGGCAGGACACTAACACAAATGTGCTAAGTTCAGCAGAAATACTTTGAGTGGATTTTAGAATCTCTGGGTTCTTGGCTATGGCCTTAAGTAAATCACACTGTGATACCATGAAGATAAAGTTGATACTTTATGCCCAATGGAGTTTGCAAATACTGTGCCAAAAGTAAATAATTCTCTAACTGAAGAGAATATTAACACTTTTAACAATCAAAATTATATATATGGCAAAATTTATATTTTCAGTAGAGATTCCAATCTTATTGGTTCTCTCTCAGATCCTGTATGATGCTTGGTTTACCAGCCAGACTAGGGATGAGTCAGATCAGTGTTTTGACAAATAGATCCCTATTCAAACAGCTGTGAACAAGATTGTATTACAGCTTTCCTCCCCTCCTCCCACATATGCATTAAATAATAGATGATATACTTAATTATCCTAATGGGTGATTAATTGCTGTAACTTATAAGTCGACAGGACTGCCTACACTGATGTTACTGTTTAAGAAACACAAGAAGGTGCTACCTTAAAAGCAATTAAACTTTTAACTAAATGTTTCCAGACAGAACCACATAGCATCCATTACTTAAACTACATTTTCATTCTTCAGATTTTAACAGCCTCACCTTAAATAGTTCGGCAATGAATCAACTTATTGTATTCTAACAGAACAAGACTGTGATCTAGTCTCAACAAAACATTGTCTGAGGATCACTGTGTTGTCATGGAGGCTGATGGTTAACATTTTGTTTGTGGTTTGAGGGGGGTGTTTGTTTTATTTTGTTTTGTTGTTTTATTCACTTTACATACAGATCACTGCCCTCCCTCCAAGTACCTCCTCTCCACTATTCCCTTTTGCTCCTCTGAGAGAGTGGAGCCCCACACCTTTGAGTACCTCCCACCCTGGTACATCAAGGCTTTGCAGAGCTAGGTGCTTCATCTCCCACTGAGGCCAGATATGACAACTGAGTTAAGGGAACTAAACCCAAAGACAGGCAACAGCTTTAGGAATAGCCTCCTACTCCAGTTGTTCAGGATTCACATAAAGACTAAGCTGCACACCTACTATGTATGGATAGGGGGCCTAAGTCTTTGGTTGGTGGTTCCTTCTCTGAGAGCCCCCAAGAGTCCAGGTTAGTTGACACTGTTGGTCTTCCTGTGGAGTTCCTGTCCACTTTGGGGCTCTCAATCATTCCTCCACTTCCATAAGTATCCACAAGCTCCATCCAATGTTTGGGTGTGGGTCTCTGCATTTGTCTCATGCTGGGAGGAGCCTCTCTGAGGACTGCTATGCTAGGCTACTGTCAGCATGCAGGAGATTCATCAACAGTGTCAAGGATTGGTGCTTGCCCATGAATTGGCCTCTAGCTGGGCCAGTTATTGCTTGGCCATTCCCTCAGTCTCTATTTCATCCCTTGTTCCTGCATTTCTTGTAGGCAGGATAAATATTGGTTCAATAGTTTTGTGGATGGGTTGGTGTCCCTATCTTTCTACTAAAATTCCTGCCTGGCTACTGGAGGTGACCTACTCAGGTTCCATATACCCACTGCTGTGAGTCTCCATTGATTCTTGAGATCCTCCCCTATCCACAGGTCTCTGGCATGACCTCCAGATAACCCCTACCCACACCCATGCCCATCAGCTCCAGATTTACATTCACTCTCATGGCCATTTGACCATCTGGCCATCTGGCCATCTTCCCTGTCTCTCCCAACACCTGATCTTGAAACCACCCCCATTTTTCTCCCCATTCCCCCTTGTACCCAGCTCTCTCTCTGTCTGCCTCCTGTGACTATTTTATTGTGCTCTACTTCTTCTTTAACTTCTCTAAGTCTGTGGAGTATAGTATAGCTATCCTGTATTTTACGGCCAATAACTGTGAGTGAGTATATACCATGCATATCTTTTTGGGTCTGGATTATCTCATTCTGGATAATATTCTCAAGTTCCATACTTTTGTCTGCAAAATTCATGATGCCTTTGTTTTTAACAGCGGACTAGTATTGTGTAGGTGTGCCACATTATTTTTTCATCCATTCTTCTGTTGAGGGACATCTAGGTTGTTTCCAATTTCTGGCTATTAAAAAGGAAGCTGCTATGAACAAAGTTGAGCAAATGTCGCTGTTGCCTAGTGGGGCATCTTTTGGGTATAGCCCCAGGAGTTGTATAGATGGGTCTTGAGGTAGAACTATTCCAAGTTTTCTGGAGAACTGCCAAATTGATTTCCAAAAGGGTTGTACAAGTTTGCAATGAAGAAGAGTTTGCTCCATAAGTGCTCCAGGATGTGCTATCACTTGAGTTTTTGATCTTAGCAATTCTAACAGATGTAAGATAGAATCTCAGGGTTGTTTTGATTTACATTTTCCTGGTGACTAAGGACTTTTAACAATTCTTTAAGTATTTCTTAGCCACTCAAAATTCCTCTGTTGAGAATTCTCTATTTAATTCTGTACCCCATTTTTAATTGGGTTATTTGAGTTGTCAGTGTCTAACTTCTTGAGTTCTTTATAAATTTTGGATAGCAGCTCTCTGTCTGATGCAGGATTGGCGAACATGCTTTGCCAATCTCTAGTTTGCCAATTTTTCCTATTGACCGTGTCCTGTGCCTTAGAGAAGCTTTTCAGATTCACAAGGTCCCATTTATCAATTGTTCACCTTAGAGCCTAAACCATTGGTGTTCTGTTCAGGAAGTTGTCTTCTATACCAACGAGTTCCCACTTTATGTTCTATTAGATTTAATGTATCTGGTTTTATATAGAGGACTTTGATCCACTTGGACTTGAGTTTTGTGCAGGGTGATAGATATGAATCTATTTGCACTCTTGTATAGGAAGACAGCCAATTAGATCAGCACCATTTGTTGGATATGCTTTCTTTTTCCCATTGTATGGTTTTGCCTTCTTAGTCAAAACTCAAATCTCCGTAGATGGGTGGGTTTATTTTTGGGTCTTCAATTCTTTTCCATTGATCAACCTGTCTGTCTCTGTACCAATACCATGTGGTTGTAATCACTATTTCTCTATAATATAGCCTGAGGTCAGGGGTGGAGATAACTCCAGAAATTCTTTTACTGTTCAGGGTTGTTTTTGCTATCTTGAGATTGTTGTTTTCCCATATGAAGTTGAAAATTACTCTCAGTGTCTATAAAGAATTGTGTTGGAATTTTGGTGGGAATTTCATTGAATCTATAAATTGATTTTGTTAAAATGGCCATTTCTACTATCTTAATCCTATGGATCCGTGAGCATGGGAGTTCTTTTCATCTTCTGACATCTTCCTTAAATTCCCTCTTTTGAGACTTGAAGTTCTTGTCATGCAGGTCTTTCATGACCTTTCTTGTTTGGTTAAAGTTCAACCAAGATATTTTATATTATTCATGCCTATTATAAAAAGTATTGTTTCTCTAATTTCTTTCTCAGCCTGTTTATCATCTGTATAAAGGAGGGCTACTGATTTTTTTTTCTAGTTAATTCTCTATCTAGCCACATTGCTGAAGGTGTTTATCAGTTGTAGGGATTCTCTGGTTGAATTTTGGGAATTTTTTAGGTAAACTATAATATCATATCTGCAAACAATGATACTTTGACGTCTTCCTTTCCATCCTGTACCCCTTGATCTCCTTTAGCTGCCTTATTTCTCTAGCTAGAACTTCAAATACTATATTGAATAGATAGGGAGAGAGCGAGCAGCTTTGTCTTGTCCCTGATTTTAATGGCATCCCTTTAATTTCTCTCCATGTAATTTGATGTTGGATATTTGTATCCCTGATCTCTCTAAGCCTTTTAACACGAAGAGGTGTTAGGTTTTGTCAAAGGCTTTTTCAGCATCTGATGAGATGAGACTTTTTTTTCTTTCAGTTTGTTCATATGGTGGATTACTTTGATGGAATTTTTATATTGAACCATCCTGAACCCTATTTGATCATGGTGCATGATGTATTTTGTAAAGAACCAGTCTCAGCTTGATCAAGTGTCCTGAGGAACGGTCATTTAGTCTAGGTTATCTAGGTTGGCACATGTGGATTTTTAAAGGATGCAAGCTATCTGTTTATGCTCTTCTAACTCCTGTTCTATAATCTTCTTGTATGCTTATAGACATTTCTTTCTTTAGGTTGGGAAAGTTTTTTTCTATGATTTTTGCTGAGAATATTTTCTGGGTGTTAGAGCTGGGATTCTTTACATTCTTCTATTCCTATTATTCTTAGGTTAGGTCTTTTCATGGTATTCCAGATTTCCTGGTATCCCAGATTTCCTGGATGCTTTATGTCAAAAAATTTTAGATTTAACATTTTCTTTGGCTGATGTATCAATTTCTTCTATTGTATCTTCTATGTCTGAGGTTCTCTCTTCTATCTCCTGCATGATGTTGGTGATGCTTGCATCTGTTGTCTTGTTCTCGTCTCTAGGTTTTCCATCTCCAAGATTCCCTCAGTTTGTGTTTTCTTTATTGTTTCTATTTCCATTTTCAGGTCTTTAACAGTTTCATTTGTTTCCTTCACCTGTTTAATTGTATTTCTTTAAAGGACTGTTTCCTTTTTAAAAGTCTCTACCAGTTTGACTATATTTTTCTATACTTTTTAAAGGGATTTATTCATTTCTTCTTTAAAGAGATCTATCATCTTTATAAGATTAAGGTTATTTTCTTGTGTCTCAGTTGTGTTAGGGTATACATGGCTTGCTGTAGTAGGGTAGCTGCACTCTGAAGGTGTCACATTGCCCTGGCTTTTGTTGACTATGTTCTTTTGAGGACCTTTAACTATCTGGATGACTTTAGTCCCTGGATATTCCTGCTGTAGTAGGTATTGGGAGAGGGCCTTATCTCAATGAACCTTGTGTGGCAGGCCTCTGATGGGTATCTTTGAGCTATATGTTTCCAGATCTGCATGTCAGATAAAGGTGGGCTGAAAGGTGGCAGTGAATGGTGGTCCAGCAGTGATAACAGGCTATTTAGGGCAGCTGGGGGTACTCCAGTAGAGTCAGCAGACAGTTTGTTTTGTGGTTTTATATGCAAAAAAACCCTAATGTTCAAGTGCAATATAAAACCACATGTGTGTATACATATACATATGCATATATCCATATATAAACATATACACATATATACATATACACATATACACTTATATACACTTATACACATATACACTTATACACATATACATATATACACATATATATGTTGTGTTTTAAGACAAATCCTAAATTATTTTTTTGGTTTAAAAGAAATATAGATCCTATTTATTGGTGATCTAAGCTTGTATAAAAGTCATTAAGCATTACTTTCACACTAGAATATATTAATATCTGTAACATTCAAAATCAATTTCTATATATGTCACTAACCAGCACATCTAATAACTATATCAATTTGTGCTTTCCCTCTTTAACAAAAATCATAGAATCTTAATTCAAATGCAAAATAAAAAAATCAAATGTGAATTGTCTCTGAGGTTTAACATAAGCTTTCTTGAGACATTGAAAAATAATAAGAAATGTAGAATGTATATATTCTGTGCTCAGTTATATCATTGTTTCAATACTAGAAATAAATCATACTTATTCACTGGACCTAAAATGAATCCTTTGTGCCCAGCATCCATCAAAATCCTCTTCTTATGTTCTGTATGCAAGACATTTACTATTCCTACTAGCAGGAAATACATCAACTTTCCCAGAAACAGTCCAAATCTAGGGCAGCATATGGTTTCTCTAAGGTTAAGGTAAAGAAGATGGTAAAGATATTCGAAGCACTGGAGAAAAGAAAGGCATGCTCTGGAAACCCAATACCAGCATTCAGACCATACAAAGACCAAATTATGATCTAATAAATTTCAGGTCGGGAATAAAATGAGGGAGATACAGAGGAGCAGGGAAAGAAAAGGCAGCAGTTCTGGATTGTGTCATAGTTTACGACACTAAGGAGAGCATAACCAGTCACTGATGAGTTGAAAGAAGGGAGGAATGTAGAGACTGACTGGAGGTTTAACTCTCTAAAAATGTGATGCTTATTTCCAGCCAGTGTTTTGTTTACTGATTTGTATGCCAAAAACAAAATTTGGCAAAGGACAAACATCAACTGATCAGTCATTGCCTTGGAAATATTCTCACATAAATTATATATCTGCTTGTTCTTAAGGTTCAGACTAAGATTTTCTTTTTAAAAGAATGTTATGGGGCCAGCCTCATCTTTTGCTGGCCACATATGTGGTAGAGGAGTGCCTTAATGGCCTTCAGTTGGAGGAGAGGCCCTTGGGCCTGAGGGTGTTAGATGACCCAGTGTAGGAGAATGCTAGGGAGGGAAGCTGGGAGTGGGTGGGTAAGTGGGGGATCACCCTCATAGAGGCAGTGGGAGGGGTAATGGGATGGGGGTTTCCAAAGGGAAAAGCATTTGAAATGTATCTAAAGTAAATATTCAAAACTGTTTTAAAAATAAAATTTAAATTATACATATATAAAATAAAAGAATGTCATGTACTTCCACGTTCTTTGTGTATTTTCCTTACATATGACTTGCTTTTTGGAAAATGCTGAGTCTCCTTTCCTTGAAGCTTTGATGTGAACATTGTTCCTCTTGACTTTTGATGTTCCATTCTCAGTCTTCATTAACTTTCCAGTAGTTTTTCCCCACTGTGGTTATATCTGGATACAGAAACATTGGAAGGTCAATAAGCAAAGTATATACAAACCAGACATCTCCAACTAAACTGTAAGTCTTTCACTGTTGGAAAAGACAGAGTCCCTCTCCTTTTCAGCCGCTTAGCAGGTGTTCTGAAAACCCAACTGTGCTTTCTGTGAATACTTGTTGGTGATTTTTCTGCTCATGTGTCTATCATATGCTGCTGGCTGATTCCTGTTTTTCTTACACAGGCAAAACACCAGTTCCATCTTAGTGATCTGGACAATTTGCTCTCACATTTGTGGGTTCATAGAAGTCTGTTACATAAAAAGCTTTTCAAAGGTGGCTACAGGATTACCATTCATTCTGCATGGTTATATGAAAATATGATCTTGACATCATTTTCTATGATAGATAAGGTCTGTGTAGTTTCTCCATGAAATCTGACCATCTCTTTTAATCAAAATGTATAAGCAAGTATCACAGAAATGCCACTAGTGAGTCTGGTTCTGATTGAGTCCTGCCTTCTTGTGTGATGGGATTCTTCTCCTGAAGCACAGAACTGTAATATAAACAAGTAAAGTAGCTCAAGGACACCAGCTCAAGCTGTCTTCGTGCTGTATCATAGATCTTGATGCATCACTGAAAGAATTGTTCAGCCAATCTTGAGCTATGGGGCGGTCACTGTTCTAGCTTTAGCCAACTTGTGGCTGCAACCCTATGAGACACCTGGACCTAAAACACCCATGTAAATGGTTATGAGGACTAATTCAATGTTATTTTAAGGTACACAATTCTTATCTGAATTGTTATTTAGCAATCAATAATCTTATAACCTCTCACCTAAATATTTTTATTTAAATATAAAGCAAAAAGGTAGTTTTATTTCTGTTTCAATTACCATTGCTGATTTTATATAAAGATTTGGAAAACTTATGCTACCACCAGCATTACCACCTAGAATTCACAGTGCTCATTTTTTCCTTCTCAATTTGTTCAGGTGACCCTAATGTCTTGCAAGGTCTAAGAACAACCTGCTTGCACAAACAAACTCTGACATAAAACTTCTGACTTTTGGAGGAAGGTTTATAACTGGATGAACCTCCTAGGGTGTGCCATATAACTTCACCTGGATGCACCGTGCAGTGTGTGAAATTGCATTGATCAGCAGTAGAGTGGGTCCTACCACGTCCTTGCTGAACTTCTGCAAATGGACCTGCTGAGAACCTGATTAGTACGTGGTGTCATGTCTATGGACAGTGATTGGCCTCTTCTAGGCTCCTTTCCTCCTGATGCTTTGGAGTTGATAACTATATCCCAAGCAATTGGATAGTGGAGCAATCCATAAGCAATGACATAAATATGTCTTTCCTATGTTCGTCCCCAGGGCGAATGCTGCCCATCTGCTCAAAGTTGTTGTAAAACTTATCAGAAAGATGACTTGTTTCCAGTGTTCCATTCTCTGGTTATGCAATCGTGCTGTGGCAGCATCTCAGCATAATGTAAGATCCAGACAAACCATAGCTCATTAAATAGAAAGAAATGATGAGTCACAAGTCGAATCTAGCTGCAACCTGTTTTATAAGTACTATTTACATCAGTTTTGACTATGAATGTTTTCATGCCTTAGTCAGTATGTTTACATTAATTAATGGCAATAATAGTAAAATGTTCAAAGCATGTGTGCACACACATACACACACATATACATATATATATGTATGCTCAAACTGTATATTGATATATTATATGCATAATACATATTTAAATATTTTTATTTTGCTTTTTTCCCATCTGTCTGTGTAGAGTGTGTGCACATGTATCTGCATCTTTTGCATGTGTTAAGGCAAGGTTGACATCAAGAGTTTTCTGTGTTCAAGCTCCACATTACTTATTAAGTCAGGGTCTCAATTGAACCCAGAGTTCACTGATATGGCTACTCGTCTGGCTAGCTTTCTTGCCTGGGGCAATTGCCTGTCCCTACCTTCTAAGCACTATGATGGTTAGTGGGCCAGCAAGCCCAATGCACATGTGCATGTGATCTGGGAGTCAAACTCTAGTCTTCATGCTAGCATTTTAACCATGGAGCCATCTCCTTAGCCTAGCCCCAAATATCTGAAGTCTCCCTGGAGTTTGATTTGTAGGTACTTCATACAAGAAGCAGTAAGAGAGCGTCTCACTCATGTATGAAGCCAATCTTTGAGATGAGAGGCCCCAGTAGGAGTTCATGGACTCTTGCTATGGCAACAAAGAGTTCTGATTTAATATTTGGCCCTAGCTCTTTATTTGAATCTGTATCTGCCTTGTTTGCCTTTTAACACTGAAAATTTTCCCACTTAGGGCATGGATGTCTGTTTTGCTTTATTCTGGCTGTGTGATTTGTTTTTTGTTTTGTTTTGTTTTGTTTATGATACTTTATTTACATTTCACATGTTTTCCCCTTTCTTGGTCACCCCTTTGGAAACCCCCTATCGTATCCCCCCTCCCCCTGACTCTTTGAGGGTCTTCCCTCCCTGGCATTCCCCTATACTGGGGCATCTAAAACTCTCAGACCCAAGGGCCTCTCCTCCCCCTGATGGCCAACAAGGCCTTCTTGTGCCACATATGTGGCCAGCACCATGGGTCCCTCCATGTGTATTCTTTGGTTGGTGGTCCAGTTTCTGTGAGCACCGGGGGGTCTGACCAGTTGACACTGTTGCTCCTTCCCCATTGGGCTGCAAACTCCCTCAGCTCCTTCAGTGCCTTCTGGGGACTCCATCTGGGACTCCACGCTCAGTCCAACGGTTGCTATGAATTGAATCATGGGTGTTCTGAACTTATGGGCGAATATCCGCTTATCAGTGAGTACATACTGTGTGTGATTTGTTTTTACCAATTAAATAAAGATTTGCTAGCTCTGACTTAACTCATAAGAATCTTGTGTCGTTTGGCTAATCCTCTTACCCAGGCACTGATATGATGAACTAGCCTTAGAGGCTAAGGCCAAAGACAAACATACAAGAAAAATTTTCCAGTTAAGGAGCCCAAGCTACACTTAGATTAAAATAACTCACACTTTCTCCCACAGCTCCTGCTACCCTTACCATGAAGTGACCCCCTTCCTATACACACACATGGACACACACACACACACACATACACACACACACATGCAAGCTGCCTATAAATGAGGCTCTACTACACTTGGTAGTGAAGCATCATTCAAGTCATATCCAACTGTGTGTCTCAGATGAAATAAACCTCAGTATTTCTCACCCACGTGTATGTGATCTATATAACTCAAGACTGAATATGATGAATTTGAAGTTTACAGTTCACTCATATAACACAATTATCCTGGAGGAGCGGAACTTAACCAGGCAGGTTGCATCATCTGATCTAATCAGCCTTTGGAATCTGGAACTGGAGATGGGAAAATAGATGGCAGTGACCTGCAGCATGGGAGGAACCTGATGTGCTGCTGCTCACTTAGAGGGGTTGGGGGAGATTATCATGGCCAGTAAAGCACATGGACACCCAGAAGCTGAAAGTAGTTGTCAAGCCAGTGACCCATAGAAATGGAAGCCCTGTTCCAGACAACTACAAAGTGAAGAATTCTGTCACCCTGAATGACCTTTGAAGCGGATTCTACAGAACATCCAGAAAAGACATCAGCAGAGCCTACACCTTCACTTCAGTCTTGTGTTCCCCAAGCAAAAAGGTACACCATTATAAACTACTGAACTACTGATCTCAGAAGTGATAACCCCAGGTCATTTCAAGCCATTAAACAGCAGACAACAAGTTGCAAGCCCGACTTAATTTGCTATGAAATAGCAGAAAACTGATACAATGATTCAATGTCCTCATATACAATGTTAGTTACAACTTCCTGTGCAGGATGGGAGCATTGTAAAGGTTAATGAAATAATGTAGGAAATTTCATTGCATCACCAAACACCTAATCAATACTCATTTTACTGTTTCATTTCACTATTTTAATGTTGTTATTAATTGATATGCCTGTCATTCATTCAGCCTTAGTCAGCCTTAACTCGGACATACAAGGATGAAGAAAGAAATTTTACACCAATAAATATTAATGATAAAATAAGTTAAGTGCTGGAAAGTGGGCCAAAGTCGACAAGAAAAGGAAATTTCTGGTTCTTGCTCATGCGATTATATGTACTGGAAATGTTATAATGTAGAATCACTGGAGATGACTGAAATTATAAATTTCAGCAAACATGTCTCTACTATAAAGCAATCACAACATTTATTTTATAATAATGTGTTGGAAAACAATGCAAAACTTCATATCTCAAGTTAGAATTACACTATCCTGGGTTAATTATAGCTCCACAAATACCCCCTACGTAACCTAGCATACATGTGCCTGAAGACAAATGTCTTTACAAAGATTATTTGGGTAAAATAAGAACAGTCATGGTTATTACACTTAGAAACTCTTAACAACCAGAATTATTTGACAAGATCTGCACAAGACTGGTCCCCCCGGGCTGTCGTGGAATTGGGAGATGTTTACGTTATCACAGAAAGGCATGTTCTTCATTGATGTGACATTGTTAAATTCCCATGCTCCTCTAGACAGTCTTTACCCTTCCTTCTAATAGTACCCTAACTTATTCTCTTCCTGTCTCTCTGTCTTTGTCTCGGTCTCTCCCTCCCCCTCTCTTCCTCCCTTTCTCCCTCCCTCTCAGGTTCACTCTCTCATATACAACTATGTGAATAGAAAGAACACTAGGAAGAAGCAGAATCCTAGTGGAAGGTGAAGGGAGACTAGAAGGAATACTCCTTCTAGTGTGAATATGATCAAAATATATTACATACATGGATGAAAATATCATAATGAAATTCAATGCTCTAGATAATTAATATACTCTAATAAAATAAGTGATAAAACAATAGAGATTAGAAGGTACAGTTGTGAAAGAAAAAACAATAATGGCTTCAGAGAGGGTCCTGAACAGAATTTGTATCTCTGTAAGAAGACAACATTAGCACTCATGATGGAAGACGCCATGTGAGGATCCAGAGGTGGGAAAGCTAGTTGTGGGCTAAGAGAGGAAGTCTCAGAAGAAATCAATTCTGCTAGCTTCTGGGTCTTATAGGCTCCAGAGCTGAAAAAATAAATTTCTGTTATTTAAAGTGTTCTGTCTCTGGTGCTTTGTTGTGGAAGTCATGGCAACCTGATACAGACAGGAATACAAATTCAATTTGAGAGTACATTAGTTTTATTCAGGAGGATTTTCAACTAGAAAAAAATGACTTTCTTTACTAATAGGACTGTATATTAATCCTTACCAAGAAGTCTAATTTATAATGCCAGAGTCACCACATTTCAACATTGAAATGCCTGAAAATAAGACTTTCCCCTAGAATGTTTACATCAGCTATATTCTGAGCCCTATGACATGAACTTTCACACAATATAAAGATTTTCAGACTATCACATGCTTACTGCCCATTTTTTCATTTACATAAGTCCATATTTTGTAGACCACATATTGAAGCATTAGCTTCATTAAAATGAAGCTATAATGAAGCTAATGAAGCTATATAGTTACACTGACTTCTGTGATTATTATACTGTAGCCCAAAAAAATGTTTGTCATGTGTGTGTCATGTGATTGTACACTTATTATCAGTTCATTATGCATTCCTTTGCTGAACTACGTTTGATACCTACTTGATCATTCTAAAATGTCAATCCTTTTTAATCATCTTGCATTGAGCTTTAGCTTTCTAACACTTTGAAACAGCAGCAATGCAGACACTTTATTCAAAGTATGATTGAATAAATAATTATGTTTGGTCCCAAGCATCTAGCCTCATTTGCGATATTCCATCATATATCTTGGTTACTGGAAATCTATAGCTTTATGTCCAACATTAATCAAGTCTTTGGTGCTCAGAGTCAGTATATGTATTGATAGAACTTGCTGCCTGAGCCCTGGACTGCTTGCTACCTGACCCTGCTTGCCCAGGAGAAGGTGAGAATGACCACAGCAAGCTTCTGTGAACACTGCATGCTCCATGGGTCCCCAGCAAGCATCTCTTCCAAACAGCAGTTCCGGATTGGCTGGCATTGTCTGTGACAACAATCATTGGTCCCTCGGGCAGTCTTCAATTAGGTCCTACTGCAGGAGTTGCCTTTGAGGCTATGAGAACCTCTGGCATTTGTGCAGAGGCAGCAGCGCTGTTACTCCCACAGCAACTGAGTCTGAAAAGGAATGTGTTCTGTATTTGAGGAAAATTTTGCTGTTTGTACCACATAATCACCGTGATGATGCTAAGGAAGTGAATGCCCAGAACAATGATACTAAGTAAACCTCCAAAGTAACAATTCAAATCACAATGCTTGAAATAGAACATTTTTTTAAACTTGTATTTCCACCTCCTTTTCTACAGAATTACAAAAGTAGGCGTAGTGGACACAGAGCTCTCTCAAGCTAATAATAGGAATTTCAGCATTCTGAAAACAGAAGAACTCCAAAGTAAGAGTTATTTCTGGAAAATTGTGACTCCTCCTACTTTTCAGAGTATCTGGTCCATGCCTTCTGAGGAGTGATATCCACGTTCAAGTTTTCATTCAGTTACTCAGCTGGTAAGTTTGATTACGTCCACTTACGAGCACCTCTCGGCCACAAATTCCTCACCAGTAAAACGAAGATGGTAATTTATCAACCTTCACAGTGTTTTCTTCTTGGAGAATATATTCCTCGATATTAGGGTTTAGGGGAATGGTTTTATTGGACAGAGAGAGAGAGAGAGAGAGAGAGGGAGAGAGAGAGAGAGATCTCAGCCAGAGACATCTGGAAGAGACCAGAGCAGACAGAGAGTAAGAATCATATTGAACATGACCTGCACACTGGACCTGGCCATGAGAGGAGTGAAGGCAGAGAGACAGAGAAGGGGGAGGAGAAGAAGAGAGGGAGAGATAAAAAGAGAGAGGCAAGACAGAGAGATAGAGAGAGCACATACTAAGAATTTAGCAAGGTGATAAGGAGAAAGAGGACTGGGGGGAGGGAAGCCCAAGAGCTGAAGAGAGTTTAAGGTAGAAGAGGAGAGAAGGACTAGGAAGTGTGTACTTTGAAGGGAATGACAGGCACTTGTGATATTAAAAGGGCATGGAGACCTGCATGCACCTTGATACGCTAATAGGCACCACAGTGCCAGTGATAAGGAAAATGACTTCTTTTGGTAAAGAGAACAAGCTTCACAAGTTCCTGAGGAATTCTATCTAACCACTAGAAACCCTCCTATCGTCCAGGTTGAGCCCGGTTCTGGATACTTGAACTACCTTTTGGAGTCTGCAGGACTGAGTGTCTTTTACACCAAACACTTATCCCATGTGTGGAACATTAACAACTGCTGTCATTTCCTAATGATATGTTGCACGTCTTCTTAGGAATATGTATGGAAAGCCATCATACCCAGGCAGGATCAGGTCCTACTTAGGCACAGCTGTGTAAGACATTTTGTTCAATCTTGGTGTCAGTTCATTGGTTCAAACGCTAGCAATTTCACCAAATTTAGATGACATGAGAATTTTTTTTTAAAGCAATCTTTATATTGTGGGATTTTAAAGGAAAATATCCATAGGAAATAAAACCATTTTGTACACTTCAATATACTGATTAATTTCAATATGACCAATTTAAGCATAAAGATAGAGATATATATAATGCATGCAGTCATAGGAAGTGTAGCTAATTGACCCATTCATTGCAGAGTGGTTTAATCATCCATTCATTCATGCAATTATGTTAACAGAAAATCCTGGCTCCTGAGCAGCTATAGTGTCTCTGCCTTTTGTTGTTCCTTTCTCCATTATCTTGATTCATTACAACAACCAATGGTGAAACACCCATGTGAGTCACAGCCCTAAGTGTAGACTTAATCAGCTCACAAATCAGCGATGGCACATTTCTTCCAGCAAAACTATGGTTGCCAGAATTTACCTGGTACACACATTAACACATTCAATCCTCTAGCTCTAAATTGCTACCAATTCTATTATGTCAAGGAAGCCCCTGAGATGGGACAAACAAAGGCATGTATCTCTTGACCAATAAACAGTCGAGCTTAATGAAACCTACTCTCTGAGGTGAGTTAAAAAAGAAAGAAAAGAAAAAAACTCACTACTAGACAAAATAATAAAAATTAATTAATTAAAATAATTCTTCCTGTACAATTTGGAAAACAAAAGGTTAACTTTTATCTAAGAGGTGTTGGCATATCATTCATAAAACATGCTTTAGGGGTCTATCTCCCTCTGGTAGTTCTGAATAGAGCGCATCCATTAGCTTGCAGGTCATGGAGGTTAGTTACCTTTTGGCTCTCTGTAGTCATTCACACACCAATTACTCCTGATTCCTTTTGTTTTAGCTATGCTTTTTTCCTACAAATGTTAACATGGACACATATATTGTAGAACTTTAGACGATACATGTGCATACATACGTGTGTTTATTCTAAAGTATCCTACAATAATACACACACACACATACATATATATATATACTATATAGAATATATACATATATATATTCTAGAGTCCTACAATAAGTTTTTCTGGCATTCTCTAATTAGTATTTTCAAAGAACTAAGCAAGTTCCTGCATTCGCTTGCCCTGTTGCAAAGAAAACCTTACAACACTAAAAGTCTCCAGCTACCCTTTCAGTTACTGCCAACCTGATCCCAGTGAACTCAACTGGATAACATCTGCAATTAATTTCAACAGTTTACCTGTTGATTCCTTTATCACAGTAGCCAGACTGTGACACCAGACACATTGAGAGTAATTGTAATCTCAAATTACCAAAGAGGAGAAAACGTCAAGAAAGTGAAAGACTGGTTAGATCAGAACTCTGAAATTGTAACTTGTACTCAGAATTGCATGTTTTCTCTCCTTTATTTACTGTCTATTTCTGTTATATAAAATACAGGTACTTTCCGGAGTGGTTGTATCAGTTTGCAATCCTACCAGCAATGGAGGTGTTCTCCTCTTTCTCCACATCTTTGAACGAGTGTACTGTCACTGAGTTTTTGATCTTAGCCACTCTGATTGGTATCACGTGGAGTATCAGGGTCATTCTGATTTGCATTTCCCTGATCACTTAATATGTTAAACATTTCTTTAAGTGATTCATGGCCATTTGATATTCCTCTGTTGAGAATTCTTTGTTTAGTTCTGTACCCCATTTTTCAATTGTGTTATTTGGGTTTTTGAAATCTAACTTGTTGAGGTCTTTATATATTTTGGATATTAGCCCTCTATCAGATGTAAGGTTAGTAAAGATCTTTTTCCAATCTGTTGGTTGCAGTTTTGTCCTATTGACTATGTCCTTTGCCTTTCAGAAGCTTTGAAGTTTCATGAGGTCCCATTTGTCAATTGTTGATTTTAGTGCCTGAGCCATTGGTGTTCTTTCAGGAAAGTTTCCCCTGTGCCAATGCATTCAAAGCTATTTCCCACTTTCTCTTTACTAGATTCAGAGTATTTGCTTTTATGTTAAGATCCTTGATCCACTTGGACTTGAGCTTTGTAAACGGTGATAAATATGGATCAATTTGCATTCTACTATATGCAGAGTGCTAGTCAGACCAGTACAATTTGTTAAATAGGTTTGCTTTTTTCCACTGTATGGTTTTGGCTTCTTTGTCAAAGATCAAGTGTCAATAGGTAAGTGTTCATTTCTGGGTCTTCAATTCTATTCCATTAATCTACCTATCTCGGTACCAATACCATGCCATTTTTATCACTATTACTCTGTAGTACAGCTTGAGGTCAGAGATGGTGATTCTCCGAGAAGTTCTTTTGTTGTTAAGAATTGTTTCCTCTATCCTGGTTTTTTTGTTTTTCCATATGAAGTTGAGAATTTCTCTTTCCATGTCTGTGAAGAATTATGTTGGAATTTTGATGGAGATTGCATTGAATCTGTAGATTGCTTTTAGTAAGATTGCCCTTTCCATTATGTTAATCCTATGGATCCATGAGCATGGGTGATCTTTCCATCTTCTGAGGTCTTCAATTTCTTTCTTCAAGGACTTGAAGATCTTGTAAACAGATCTTTCACTTGCTTAGTTAGAGTTTACCTCAAGACATTTTATACTATTTGTGGCTATTGTAAAAAATGTTGTTTTCCTAATTTCTTTCTCGGCTCATTTATCATTTATATAAAGAAAGGCTACTGATTTGTTTGGCTTAATTTTATATCCATCCACTTTGAGGAAGTTGTTTATCAGCTGTAAGAGTTCTCTGATAGAATTTTTGGGATCACTTATATTTGCTATCATATCATCTTCAAATAGTGATACCTTTACTTTTTCCTTTCCAATTTGTATTCACTTTGATCTCTTTTTGTTGTCTAATTACATTAGATAGAACTTCAAGTACTTCATTGAAAAGATAGGGAGAGAGTGGCTAGCTTTGTCTTGTCCCTGATTTTAGTGGGATTACTTCAGGTTTTTCTAGAGGTTTCTAAGAAAATTGAAAATAGTTCTATCTGAAGACACAGGTATACCACTCCTGGGCATATACCCAAAAGATGCTCTACCACACCACAAGGACACAGGCTCCACTATATTCATAGCAACCTTATTTGTAATAGCTAAAAGCTGAAAACAACCCAACCTTCAACTGAAGAATTGATAAAGAAAATGTGGATCATTTACACAATGGAATACTATTCAGCTATAAAAATGATCACTTCATGAATTTTTCAGGCAAGTGGGTAGATCTAGAAAATATCCTGAATGAGGTAACCCAGACCCAAAAGAACATGCATGGTCTTTGCTCACTGATAAGTGGATATTAGCCCAAAAGTACAGAATACCCATGATACAACTCAGACTGTATAAAGTTTAACAAGAAGGAATGCACAAATGAGGATGCTTCAATACCATTTAGAAGGGGCAAGGAAATAATCATGCAAGACAGAGTGAGGGAGGGACCTGGGTGAAAGAGGGGAGAGGGAAGGGAAATGGGATGTAAGATCAGGTATGGGAGGAGACAAGAGAAAAGCCCAGAGGGACAAGAGAATTAATTTAATTATGCAGCTGTGGGGGTATGGGGGAACCTCTAGAATGTTCCAGAGACCTGGGTTGTGATAGACTCCCAGGAATCAATGGGGATGACCTTAGCCAAATTGCTCAAAAGTGGGGAGATGGAATCCTAAAAGACCACCTCCAGTAAGTAGACAGGGCCACCCATGGAGAGAGGGGTCACCCACCTACCTTAAAAATTTTTGACCCAGAATTGTTCCTGTCTAAAAGAAACACAATGACAAAAATGGAGCAGAGACTGAAGGAAAGGCCATCCAGTGACTGGCCCAACTTGGGAACCATCCTATGGGTAGGCAGCAAACACTGACAATATTACTGATGTCATGTTGTGCTTGCAGACAGGAGCCTGACATGGTTGTCCTCTGAGAGGCTCTACTAGCAGCTGACTGAGATAGATGCAGATACTTACAACCAACCATTGGACTGAGGTCAGGGACCCCTGTGGAAGAGTTGAAAAAGGACTGAAAAAGTTGAAGGGGATGGCAACCCCATAGGAAGAACAACAGTATCAACTATCCTAGACCGCTCGGAGCACCCAGAGACTAAGCCACCAACCAAAGAGTATATATATATGGGCTGGTCCATGGCTCCTGGCACATATGTAGCAGAGAACTGCATTGTCTGGCATCAGTGGGAGAGGATGTGCCTAATCCTGTAAAGGCTTGATGCCCCAGGAAAGGGAGATGCTGGGTGGTATGAGGTGAGGGAGGCTAAAACAGGTGAGTGGGTGAGTGGGGCATGGGAGGATCCGGATCTCAGAGATAAAGGGGGAGTAAAAAACTCTGGAATGGGGAACTGGAAAGGGGGGCAACATTTGGAATATAAATAAATAAAATAATTTGACAAAAATAAATAAGTAATTTAAATAACTAAATAAAATACAAGTAATTTGCTTCCTTAGAACAACACAATTATCATTCTGAAGTAAGACTCTGACATGGTTCTCACTGTGCTACAATTGGGGGTGTACAGAGGACAGGTCACGGTTTAGATGTGAAGTATGCACATACTGCCTACTTAGGCTCATGTGTTTGAATAATTAGTGTCCCGCTGGTAGTTTTGTTTTGAGACAGCAGGAGCTTAAACTATCTCATAACTAGCAGAAGAGGTTCACTGAATACAAACTGAGACCTCAGTTTCTGATACACTAAGAAATAGGAAGTGGTACCCATAAGTGCCCACCGCCATACCTTCTCTCACAAATTCTCTGAAACCGTGAGTTAAAATAAACCTCCCCTTCATTAATTTACTTCCATCTGATGTTTTCTAACAAATCTAAAACTATCTAACCTATGCAGAGTAAAGTCCTAGAAGTTCTAGAGAGAATATGCTTCTTGTAGTTCCATTGTGTAGAATATCCACATCTTTGGCTGATGTTCTCTCTTTCCATCAACATCCTTGGTTCTGTCTCATCCTGCAATTTACCCATTGATTCTAATTCCTCTGGTGATGTAATTTTTCTAAAGATGCTAAAATTATGTTTGAGGCCACCCACATACATTGTAGTATTGGTTATAAGATCTCCTTCTTTGTAGTCAGATGATTAGCAAGCTTAATTCGATCCCTCACCTTCATTCCTTTTGTTTTTATAAACCTACTATTCTCAAAAACAAAAATTTCTGGGGATTAAGACTGAGATATCTATAAAGAGAAAGAAATAGACTAGCTAACTTATGCCTTGTGTGTAATCAGTTCTTCTGAAAATAAAGTTTTGACAGCCCAATTATAAGAAAAAGCTAGAACAAAGACTTTTCCTACAATGAACAGACTATTTTTAAAGCCTGTACAAGAAGGTCTAGCTCCTTTTATAGCCAAGTCATAATTTCATTTCCTCATTAATAATGGAAGCAAGACTATAATCAGTCTCAAAAGGAGTACTAAAGAACAGATCATCACATTTTTAAAAAATACTTTTTCCAAAAACACCTAGAAAGTTCAATTAACTAGGCTAATAAGAAATTTCTTATTTCTTAAGAAATACACATGTGACTTGCTTGTGCTCCATCTCATTTTTCCAAAAATAATTTTAATGAAAGTTCACTTTTCTACAGACAAGAGATAAGACAGAGCTTGCAAGAGACCTCAGCACACAGAAGACACAGATCAGTATGGATTGTCATAGCCATATATACAAAACAGAAGTTTTGAAAAAGAAGCAAGTCTGGAAACTAAAACATGAGTCAAGTCATATCCTAGAATCTATACTTACTAAAGAAAATTTAATGTTGAACAGTAAAGGCAAATTGAAAAACATATTAATGGATGCAGAATGAGGTTAATTCAAGCCAAAGCAAGAAAATGCAAATTCAATTATACCAATCCCTCCTCATGTGTGTGCATGAGTGTTCCAAGAGAAGGAGCATGCTCTGAAGAGAAATTTGGTGTTCAAATTGGAACCAACTCATCTTGGCTTACTGGCTGTGCCTTGAAGGAGCACAATCTGCTAGGGAATGTAGGTTAGTAGTTTAACACACTCAGTACACTAAAGCAAACTAGCGGTCTTACTCTCTTATCCTGAAATAATGTTGGTCTGAAGTCTGAGACAAGTATAGGAAATGTATCTATTAGCTTTCCTGGAGCATTTCCAAATTAAGTAACACCTAAGGATATATGAGTTTGTGGTCTATTTATTCTGTTAGCTTACATACAATGATGAAATGATGGAATACTTCTCACTTCTTCCTCAAAAAGCTTTATATGTGCTTAAAATTTTGTCTGGAATAAATGTCTTTGAGTTATTGACTTTTAAAAATCAAATATTTCTGTAACTGTATTTAAGAATCATAAGGTCAGTGCTAAAAGTGATAACAGAAATGAAACAATAGAAGTTATTCCAACTCATTGACTAAGTGGAACCATGGTAACTTAGAAATTTTTAATTTATCTTCCACTGAACCCAAACAAAACGGTTCTTTAAGGCTTTTAAATACGATGTAATTGATTGAAATATGCAAGTACAGTTTATAAAACACACACAAGGGCTGCACAAAGTAAAATACTGAGTGCAAGACTGGAGGTGTGATTGGTTGGTAAATTGCTTGTCTGGCATTCATGAAGCACTAGATTCAATCCCTAACAGTGTACAATGGTAGGACATGCCAGTAATCCCAGAACACTAGATTTGGAAGCAAGAAGATCAGAAGTTCATGATCGTCTTTGACTAGGTAGCAAGTCTGAGGCTAAAGACCCTGTCTCAAAACATGTCAAAATATAATAAGAAAACAATTGAATTATAAAAATATCAGTAAGCATTTCTTTTATTGTTGAGCTTTAAGATATAACAATAAACAAAAAATCCATAAGGATTTTGTCATTACAAGATACAAAAATGATAGATGAATAATAGATTCATTTATGAGATAGATTGACATTAGAAGAAAAGAGGATGGTAGATGAATGAAAGGTGATAGAAAGATAGATGGTAGATGAATTATAGATAATTAGATGATAGAATGTAGAAAGGTAGTAGATAGGAGATGATGATGATAGATAGATAGATAGATAGATAGATAGATAGATAGATAGATATTGTAATAAAAAAATGTCTCACATGACTGTCAGGGATGGAAAGTTCTAAACTGTGCTATCTGCAAGCTGGATAGCCATGGAATGATATTACTATTCAATGTGTGCCCAAAGAACTCAAAACCTGGAGACCTGCTGTTACAATCCTCAGTCTGAAAGTAGATGGGACTTCGGATTCCCAGGAGAAGGAATAGACAACTATCCCAGCTCTAGAAGCATGCAAACTCACATAAACATCAAGATAAGGCAAATGCAGACAACAGATCCCTCTATACACCTACTAAATTGGCCAAAGTATAACATACTGGAGATGTTGTCAAGAAATTAAAATACCAGATTATTTTTTGTTGCTCATGGAATGCCAAAATGGTGCATTTACTAAGAAAGGTAGTTTTCCAATTTATTCAAAAAGTATCCATACTCTAACTGTATTCCAGCTATCATATACCTTGGCCTCTTCTCGGAGACAAAAACCGAAATGCTCAAATGATATATTTCATTGTCTGGAGCGGCTTTATTTACAATGGTTGAAACTTGCAAGCAAGCATGACATTCTGCTTGGTAAGGAGATGAATAAATGTTGATAATGTCAGATGACAGAATATATTTAGCAGTAAAAATAACTGAGATATAAAACCATGCAATAACACAGGAGAAACTTGCATATATATGATTAGCCCATATAAAATGCTATATAATATATATTTCAATATATGACATTCTGATAAAGGAAAAATATACCAAAATATCATGTTTGTCAGGAGTTAAGGAACAACAAGGACAGATATGTGGAGCCAAGAAGAATACAGGGGAAGTAAAATTGCAATTACATAAGGCTCAACCGTACATGAAGAGCCATCGGCAACTGAAGAGTGCTTAGAATGGGACAAATGGTCTACCACAGAGAGGAGGACACCAATTCAGTTTCTAGCCCCAAAAACATACAAATCACATTATACAGACTGAGCAAGTAATCTTTAGGAATTTATGCATATACCTATATCCATGTAACAACAATTAATGAAAAAGGAAACCATAAAATTGAGACAAAGCATAGAGGGATATATAGGAGGCCTACAATGAGTGAAAGGAAAGAAAGGTGTTCTGATTATACTGTGATATCAAAATTTAAAATACATCATGATTAGGGCTGGAGAGCAGTCTCAGCTGATAAAAGTGCATACTGTAATTGAAAAGGAAATAGGTTTGATTTTCAGCACACACTTTGGGTGACTCAGAATTGCTTGTATCTTTACTTTCAAGGGAGTTAGCATGCTACACCACCATGGGCTCCTACAGTCATGTGCCCATGTACATGCATTTACTTGCCCACAATATAAAAATAAGTCGTTTTAAAATAATATATTACATAAATAAATCTATCTAAGCCTAGAAGGATATACATCATATAACTCCATGTATAAGAGGTTAACAGAGGAGCTGGTTCTTTGAGAAAATCAACAAAATACAATAAAAACCTCACCCAAACTAACTAAAGGGCAGAGAGACACTACTCAGTTTTTTAAAAAAAAAATCAAAAATGAAATGAGAGAGATAACAATAAGCACATCTGTAAATTCAAAGAATCATTAAATTTTATTTTGAAAGCCTATACTCCACAAAATTTCCACAAAAATTGGAAAATCTAAATGAAATGGATTATTTCCTAGGCAAACACCAATTAACAAAGCTAAATCAAGGCCAGGTATATTATCTGAATAGTCCTATAACTCCCAAGGAAATAGAAGCAGTCATTAAAAGACTCCCAACCAAAAAAAAAAAAAAGACCTGAGCCAGATGGTTTTAGAGCAGAATTCTACCAGACTTTCAAAGAAGAGCTAATGCCAATACTCTTCAAACTATTCCACAAAATAGAAACAAAGGAAACACTGCCAAATACATTCTATGGAGCCACAGTCACTCTGATACATAAACCACACAAGGAAAGAGCATTTCAGACTACTTTCCCTTATGAACATTGATAAAAAAAAAAATACTAAATAAAATATTCACAAACAGAATTCCAGACCACGACAAATACACCATCCAATATGATCAAAGAGGCTTCATCCTAGGAATGAAGGGCGATTCAATATACAAAAAAACCCATCAACATAATCCACTACATAAACAAAGTAAAAGAAAAAACAAAACACATGATCATCTCATTAGATGCTGACAATGTATTTGACAAAATCCAACAATCGCTGACACTATAAATGATACTCTGTTATTCTTGCATAACAAATATGGATCTAGTATAACTGTCCTCCGAGAGGCTCTACCCAACAACCAATGGAAAGAATATATATATATAGCAGATGAACAGCTTTGTCTTCACATGGATCTCCCCATGTAAAGTAGAAGCTTTCCCTGAGGCTATTGCCTGCTTGCTTACCTGTGGATGTGCTTCCCTAAATGGACAGCCTTGTCTAGCCTCATTGGCAGATGTGTACAGTCATGTAGTGACTTGATGTTCCATGCACTTGCATAGGTGCGTGCATAGGTGCATGTGTAGGTGGCTGCATTCATGCCCCAGTGTGTGTGTGTGTGTGTGTGTGTGTGTGTGTGTGTGTGTGTTTGTGTGTAATTGGGGGGTGACACCCAGAGGGGGGCTTCCCCTTCTCAAAAGAGAAGGGCAAGGTGGAATGGGGAAAGGACTTGTGTGAGGGGTTACTGGGAAGAGGGGGGCTGATACTGGGATGTAAATTAATTAATTAATTAACAAACCACACTTATTCAGAGATGAATGAGAAACATAAGTAATATATTTAATATTTTTATTTCTTTAATAGGAGAGATTGCAAACATAATCAAGAGGGGATTTTACATGGAACCTGGTAGATTAAATTCGAATCTGTTTGAAGGTACAAATGTCCAATAGCAGTCATGACACTTTTGTAACAAATAGTTGGAACATTGAACATGGAACTCCATACCGCATCATTGACTTACTTAAAAAGTCTGTTAATAAGAAGGCAATTCTGTTTGGGTCAAGAAATGATGAACACTTCAGCAGAACATAATGAAGAGCTCAGAATGTGGACTTCTGTGGTTGCTTTCCTGAGAGAAATGAAAATGGGTAAATATCTCCCACTGGTGTGGATGTATTGCAGTCTTTGTGTGAAAGAAAATATAACAAATTAGTCTGTCATTTTGTGAGGAACCCTTTCTTATTTTTTCCTTGATAAAGTCATACTTGTACATTAGAGTAAAATTACTTATGTTAAAACAGTATGAATGGACCAAATAATTCATTACAAATGAGAAAATTTTATGTAATAAGGTCAATATTGTTTCCTATGATATATCAGTAATGTCTCAAAACCTATTTAAAACAAGTCTTCTAATAGGAAAAGAGACACATTACCAAGCATTTGTTAGAAGAAAAAACAAATCTTGGATCTGGAGAGATGGTTCAACAGTTAAGAAAACTTCCTGCTCTTTCTAAAAGACCCAAGCATTAGCTCTCAATCACCTCTAACTGTGGCTTCTGGGAATTCAGTGATAGATTGTATCCTCAGCTGGTACTGGGCACACATGAAATTCACATGCATACATGCACTAAAAGCAAGAATCCATATAAAATTAAAATAATTGATAATCTGGAGGAGAACCTACCTACAACCACTACTTTACTAAACCAACATAATCCCCAACAAAGTCTAAATATTTGTCTTATACTCACAGATAAGTATAGTCTTCACCCTTCACTAGGAAACTTCTCTTTGCAACAAATGGAGACCACTACAGAAGACCACAAGCAATCCAAATGTAGAGCTCTGGATCCCAGTTCCAATGGATACATCTACAAAATACTACCACACCTAAGGCTCAGGAACCACTGTCAAAGAAGGGGTGAAAAGAATGTGGACCAGGGGATCAGGTAGTGTGCTGTGAGACTCAACATGGCTGCCTACACATGAGCTGAACAAGGATGACAGTATAGACATGACAAGGTATATTTGAAAAAGGACCCAAGGCCTCAACCCTACACAAAGTTATATGCAAAGCTGGGACTAGGAGAGGTGATCATTCTCAGAGAAGAACAGACCAATTCGTTGTCCAATACCAATCAGTCATTCCTGAAAACATAAATACAAACAATGTTATATACACTAAGCAGGTTATACTTAGAAATATATATATATATGCAATAACAATTAATAAAAAGAGAAGCCATGGATTTGAAAAAGAGTAAGCAGGTTGCTGGAAAGAAAAGGAAAGAAAGAAATATGATTATGTCATAATTTCAAAATTAGAAAGTTTTCAAAAACAACATTATCTTAGTCAGTTCTCTCTTGCTGTGAAGAGACATCATGTCCATGGGAAGTCTTATAAAGGAAAGCATTTAATTATTTAATTGGGGTCTGGCTTACAGTTTCAGAGGCTTGGTCCAGAATTATCATAATGGGTAAGACAGTGGCAGGAATAACAGGAATGATGTTGGAGCAGTAGCTGACATCAGAATCTACCAGCAGACAGAGAGGGAGGAGAGATTGCTAGAAAGCATGGGAGAGAGAGAGAGAGAGAGAGAGAGAGAGAGAGAGAGAGAGAGAGAGA
>JADRCH010000241.1:357676-378576 GCA_019843965.1 Rhynchomys soricoides
AGAGAGAGAGAGAGAGAGAGAGAGAGAGAGAGAGAGAGAGAGAGAGAACTGGGCCTAACATGGTTTTTAAAACCTCAAAACCCACTCCCAATGACACACTCCCTCCAATAAGGCAACACTCACTCCAACCAGGCCACACCTCCTAATCCTTCACAAATAGTGCCACTTCCTAATGACAAAACATTCAAATGTCTGAGCCTATGGGGATATTTTTATTTGCACCACCACAAACATCAAATCTTCAAAGTTATACGGTAGGACACATATTTCCAAAGTAGTTATAAAAATATAAAGCATTGGCAGGATCTGGAGAGATGAGAATGCTCACAATTATTTGTTGTCATTTCATAAATTTAAACACAGATATCCTCTATGTCCCTGAAACTTTATCCTTAGAAAAACTGCCTATAGAAAAACCTCACAATGAGGCTGAAGTTGCAGTTTTAAATTTGATTTTGGTTAGAGCAAATGTGTGTACAATGTATTTAGGTCATATGTACCCCCAACCCCCTAAACTCTTTCTGAATTCTCTCACAACTCCTCTCAACTTCGCAAACCCTCCCTCCTCCTCTTTAAACTCCTACTCCTCTTCTTTATAATCCACTCCCATAAGCATATTCAGTGCTGCCCCTCTCTCCATGGTAGGGGTTGACTGGCATGATTCTATGCAAGGCTTGTGCAGGTAACCACAGCTGCTGTGATAAGTGATAAGGATTATGGATTCATTGGTGCATACTGATACTCAGACATAGACGGTGTTGAAAATCTTTTCAGTTGATCCAAATATACATGTTGCTTTGTCATTGTTACATTGAGATATTACTTAGATAGAGTCTACACACAGTCATTATTGTCTTAAAAATATAACCTGAGTAAGGAAAACCTTTAAAAGAACATGTTCATTTTATCTAAATTCAAAAGAGAAAAAATTCTGTATTATATTAGTTAAGGATGAGAACATATGTAACAAAATTACCTAAAGTCAAGGGAATAATAATGCACTTCCAGAGGGTGCTTAGACACATAGAGAAGGGGAAAGTAAAATATGTTTCTAGTATGCGACATCCTACTCCTGAAGCTAGATAGTGTTTACAAAGATCCAAGCAAATGTTTCTTCATTATTAAATTGTAGGCTTGTAGATATCTTCAGTGAATACCCTATAAAACATATACTCAGGAAAATATGTTTAATGTTAGATAAAAGCTTAATTAGACTCTCATAGAATCACTGGGAATGTTGACTACCAAATTTGAAATGTTCCTTAGAAACTGGAATAGTATTAAGAAAACAGAGGACTTGTAATTCAGAGATGCTGGGTGTAGCATTGCAGATAAGAAACCTTGCTTTCAATCTGTTTCTCACTCTCTCATGGTCCCTGTGTCATGCTCTCTCATTTTAATTTCCTCTTAACATAAACTTTCAATATCAACAAAACAGTAAAATTCATCTAACGTAACATCCAATACCTATTTAGCTTAAGTGTTCAGATGCAAGCTTTGTCAAAATACAGCAATGTCGCTGGTTGTGGAATCCCAATTAATTGGAGAGGACTGGAGAGTGCTGATTTGATAAGACAAGAGGTGTGGCTGATTCAGCAGCCACCACGCTTCTCTATTCATAATTGTTTTTATATGTATACATTTATTTAGAGTTTTAATAATCAGTAAAATTGTATCATTTGTGTTATATTATAATCTGATATGCACGTATATGTATGTATTTTGAACACACACATACACTTGTTTGGGAGCATGAGTATTATTAGGACTCACTGTTGGGCAGGCTTGATAATGAATAACTTCTGTCTGAGTGTAACCTTGATGATGGCAGTGATATGTTTTAGGCACACAGTATGGTTGTAGGAACTGATTCTCTCCAACTTGAACATAGTGTGCTAGTCCCATCAAAGAAGATTCAGAGTACATATACTCCTTTCAGAACCTAAGCAGACCACAGCCTCAGTCAGAGCTCTCTGAGTCCCAGGAAAAGAAGGCCAATCTGCCTGACAAATGAGTTCTAAAGTCTCTTTAAAGACCCAAGTTAACTCCATCACTAAAGGCTAACACTGTATAAATAGACTAATTAATAAAGTCATCATCTCAGTGCAAACATCTTCCTGAGGCTGAGACAAAGTAGGCAGTACAGAATGGTTTCTCCTGCCCAACTTTTATTTGCCACACAAAGGAGGGCTCACCACTGTATCACTGAAAGATGATGAGGAGTTGCATCAGAACCAACAGAACAGCCTCTGTGCTCTGCTCTGTGTAGAGATGGCCAATAAATAATAAAGGGTTCTGCTACAGTGCTAACGGCATTGGACATCATACAAGAAAAGCTTCTTAAATGGATTTATCATATTCAATTAGATGTAGGAATAATAAATGGGTCTTTCAGATGTGAGTCAATTTACCAATACATCTTCAGTGAGACTCTAATAGCTAACCTCTTTTAGTCACATAAAATGACAGCAGGTGAAAGCAAAGTGCATTCTTATTTATAATTGCTTCAGAAAGAAAAACTGTGCAGTACTAGAGCTCTATACACAAATAAATAAAGCACACTTCAAACTAATATCATGGGAAGTATTTTCAAAATGAATGAGAAAATCAATAGTTGTAAAATAGTTTCTGAAAGGTCAATGTAACAACCACCTAGGACAAGTACATGTATTTTAGTTTATTGTATTAAAAAGTAAAATTTAAGACATGATTATATGTGTGTATAGTACATGTACAAGTACATCAAATTCCAATATACATAAATTTTCTATATATACTGTGTTATTTTGAAAAGATTGTATAAGATTCTATTTGGTTGTTAAATACTAATTAAGTTAAAATTACACTTTATAAATAATAAAAATTTCATATCTTATTTACTTTGTACATGTACTCAGTATATAAATACATACACATATAAGTCCATTAAATACAATGTTCTCCATTAAGATGGAAAATCAGTGTGGTCTTCTTATGTTTGAAGACATGTGGGTTAGAGATGCAATTCTATAGCACAAGACATGCTGAGCATGCATAAGATCTTGTATTCTATCCCTAGCGCCATAGGGGAAATGACAGATATGACTACCTCACTATTCAGTGGAGTAAGAACAGACACAGCTCTATCTCTCTTTCCATGTGTAGGCATTTATTTCAGCAGCCTCAAGGTGAATGACTGAAAGAATTCATGGCACAAAGCAAAGCTATGTGGTCATAGAGACTTGCTGGGTTGATTTTTGTAGCACTTCTATTATATACAGTTGTGACATGTGCTCAGCTATGTGAGTTTCTTGCCCTTTCAGAGTGAGCTCTTTGTCTCCTAATGGAGGTCAATTGCTTAAGAGCATGAGCTCACATTCTTGCTCTATATCCTGGAGAGCTGGTTAGGTAAATGCTGGTTATAGAATATTTCAATATGTTTTGCTTCAAATATCCATTGATGCTTTACCACTGTATCCCTCTAATGCCAAGGACCAGCCTCATCTTGGAGATAGGTTCCTGAGAACAGGAGTATTTGAGACCAGCAAAAAAATGACTCAAAGTCACATTGTAGGGTACAAGCTGACAGACTTTGTTCTGCTGGAGAAAGCTTTCCAGATATACAGCTCACTCTTGCTAGAAAGGAGAAAATTCTAAAACTCTCTGGATACCTCATCTCTTGCAGACCAAAAGCCCAGCCTTTTATTTACATAACGATTCAATCATTCACCCTAGGTTCCCATTTCATTATTCCACAAATAAGCATCTCCTGATACCAGCCCCCTGATTCTTAGGAAAAAAAAAAAAAACAGCAAGCACAATCTTTTTTTTTTTTTCTTTCTAACATTGCAAATGAATTCAGAGATCTGCCTGCATTTGTAAGTACAGACAATAAGCTAGCTGGGTGGGGATCTTGCTCTGAAATCACCACTCCCTAAATCTCTTTATCTCCTTCCTTAATATTGTCCTGACAAGCTGGTTTCATAATGCAGCTGCCTCTGTTCTTTTAGGTCAGTAAAACCTTCCATATAATTCATATTGTATCCTTTATATTTTGCATAGTTGAGAAATTATATATATTTGAACTCATGTTTTAAGGTCTTTCCCACAGCCTTAAGAGCTGTCGTGAAGGTCATAATGTTCTACCAGTTTTCTGAGACATTAGATGTATCCTCACTTCCCAGACTTGTGCTGTCTCTGATTATCATCGAATCTTTAACTTTGGCAGAGAGGGCATTCCTCAAAGGAAGAATATGAAATATGTACACTATTATACAAAAGGGGCTTAAGCTCACACATCCATCAACAGTCATGGATGCTCATGCCCTCCTGGCTCTGTTCCAGGGGCAGGAACCACATCACTCCATCCCTTTCATGGTCATAGACTCAGCACTCTAAAATTGTGGAAAGGTAACATTACCAATATGGAATATTTTTATACCATTGTAATATGTGTTCAACCAATGAGAATCCTATGATGTCAGAAGAAAAAAGGGGGTAAGCAAAAATATTTGTTGTGGAGGTAGAAAGTCAATAAAGAACAGGGAGAAAGGAAAAAATATAAAAGATGACTAATAATGCTTCAAAAACTCATTATTTTACATTTACCTAAAATTATACATAAAATATTTACATATATGTGTGTTGTGTAGATAGATACATACATACATACATACATACATACATACATACATTAAATGAAGGTATGTAGTTTAGGCTAGTGTGCTCTGATAAGAGGCATAGATAATCCAATAATGGGGAGGTTCCAAAAATTCCATTTCAAGAAATAGGAAACCTCCATTCACATAGGACTTAGAAGATTCAAGCCAGATCTGACCTAACAGCCTCCTTCTTGAGGTCTGGCTTTCATGGTGTCTGAAAGTGCCATTCAAATTACCAAGACAATCAATACTTCTATCCAACTGTGACACTCTATGGACTCTATGGTACCAATGAACTATAACAATGAGCAGCATGGCAAGACAGCTTTAAGGAAACAGTAGTGGCACCCATATCTTGGAGGTAACCAACAGCTTTCTAATTTGATTTAAGGCCCGTGGAGAAGGAGGAAAATTGTGCTGGTACTAGAAACCTAGCCACCTCCTTGAGGCTAATCGTGTTATGGATCCTAGAAGAAAAACTGTTACTACTATTTAATAGACCAGCATACTTCCTAATTGTATTCTAAAATATATCCTTGTACCTCCAAACAGGTGGCCCACCCTTACCAAAGAAGCTTCTTTTTCAGTAAATGGAGACTATTATATAAAAACCACAGGTTCTAATGCCAAAATGGACAGATCATGGAAAGCCCATCCCTTAACAGATACAAGTAGAATACAACTGCACCTCATACTCATTGGTCAAAGAGGGGATGAAAAGATTTGAAGAGTGAGAAGATTAAGACCTCTGCTCTGATGTTGTGTCTCTAAGAAACAACAGGTGAGCCATACATATGCTACAAAGAATTACAGGCAACTCAGAATGTCTGAGAGAGGCACAATTAGCATTTTCCAGGGTTGAACCCATCAACTGGTCATTCTGACACAAATAATATTGAATGGACTCAAGTTATAGTCATATATTTACACATTTACATAAATGTAACAATAATCATCAAAACTAAGCCATCAATCTGACAGGGAGTGAGAGGATGGGTGGGAAGGGTTGGAAGATGTTGGAGGGAAAAATGATGTAGTGAGAAAGATATAATTATATTTTAATTTTAAATTTTTAATAAAAATAGGATTGTAACACCAAGTATAGGACACTGTGGGGATGACAGCCAAGAGATGGGCATGCCATTCTTGGTACTGAGGACACTTGCTACCAGTCTTTGCTGAGCAGCAGTGAGTTCTGCAATAGGTAGGTGCTGCTGTCAGTATGAGTTAACTTCTGTGAACGTTGACATGGTGACATGCAGCATGTCTTAGTGGTTCGATTGCTGTGATAAAATATCACAACCAAAATCATCTTGGTGAGGAAAGGGTTTATTTTATCTTAGGTTGTAATCCATTATCCAGGGTTGTCAGGGCAGGAATTCAAGGTAAGATCCTGGAGGAAAGCTGTGTATTTACTGGCTTGCACCATAGGGGTTTCTCACCCTGCTGTCTTATACCCCAGGACCACCCACCCAGGGTAGTGCCATTTTCTTTGGGATGGGCCCACCCACATCAATAATTGATTAAGAATATACAGCAAAGACTGACGCACAGATCATTCTGATGAAAGCATCTTTCCAATTGAGGTTTCCTCTCGTAAATGACTCTTGCTTGTGTCAAGTAGCCAGAATAGAGAACAAACGCCATTGAATCCCAATAATCTCTTCAAGAGTAATTATATTACTCTGTCTTCAAGAGAAAAAAAATGTATATCCACTAAAAACTATTAATAAGAACTTTTCCTTTAGCTGTGTACCTGCCATATACACCCAATGAGAAATATGTTGAGAAGAGCCGTTTTGGAGGGCACTTTCCCTGGCAGGGCCACTTGCTTTTTGTCATGATTCAAAGTTTTGAATTCATTCAGAACTTTGAATACATTACCTAGCCATTTCAGCCTCTGAACAGTCTATACAGTTAAATAGCCATATGGTCAAGCAATCCACTAACATACATTTGTGTCAATGAGGATGCACCTCTTAACAAAACTGAAGAACAGATATGAGAAGAATCAGAGATGTCTTTAAGGCAGTCAGAATCAGAGTCTAACCTTCTAAGAGGAATGGAAAGAATACACTTGAGTCTATGAATTCAAGGAGCCACTGAAGCTTCTAGATTCTGTTTCATACCATGCTCAATGGAAAAATAATTGTTAAAAAGAGCTGAGGGTGCCTCTCCACTGTAACTGGAGAAAGTAGATAAGGTAGGAAAGCCCATCCCTTCTGAAGGTTGCATCTCTGTGGAAACCAAACACCAGGATGGTTACAAGGAGCTTGTGAACCATTATTATTCATGCAAATGCCTATGAAAACAGGATGAAGATTACAGGTAGACCACCAATCAAGAAGAGGCAAGTAACAGGACCAGGAAAGGAAGCAGGGTACAATCTAGAGGTTGTGGGTGTGAGCAAAGGAATGCTAAGTCAGGCAAAGGGAATCTTAAGATTCTGGCCCACTGTGCCAGAGTCTTTAGGGATGTGGTGGCTTCCCTATGTTTGACACAGCCTTTGTAAAGGAGACACCTAGGGAGAACTGTAATTAATCAAAAGGAAGCATGTTTGAGTGGTACTAGTTGAAGCAAAGTGGCACATGGAGTGTAATTAAGTTGCAGAATCCGTCCAGCTCGAGAGTCTCACACAGTTAGCATTGTTCTTTTTTTCCTCTTCTTCATTCCTGATGTTTTTAATTTTTTATATTCTTATTACTCTTGCTAATCTGACTTCTCTTTTTCTTTCCATTTCCATCTGATCTTCCATCTCCCAAAGGGCATGGAAAGGGATGTACACTTTAGGAGTTTTTTCTTTAGATTTACTTCTGCAACAGTTTTTACAGTAAGATGGTAGGCACAAGAGAGCCCCAAATGCTAGACTTTCTCTCAACTGAGTCCTGAAATGATATTTTTGGAGACTGGATGCTTTTTCCATTGTGGAAAGATCACCAGAAAAAAATAGAGTTTGGCTCTCTCGGTGAGAAAAAGTGGCCTGTGTTGCCTCCTCATGGAGAGTTTCTGCTAGCAGACAAGAACATGGGAAAAGCATCTGGAGACCAGTCAAGGAGAAGGAAGTCAGACTGCCATGTCAGAAAGGCTTCTTAGAGATGCATACTGCCCTTACCTTTCACTAGTATAAGGAGAAGAAAAGTCTGTTTAAAAATTACAGAAGGCACATGAGCCTCCTGAGATTATACACTATCCCTGTGCTGCACAGCTCTCTGAAATCTTCAAGTCACACTGCCACTGCCACAGTGGAGCCTGATCCTGCTGTCTGCAAGGACTCTCAATATTATACCATCCATGCTGTGCAATTGAAGTTCTGAAAAGAAAGATGGTTTCTTGCTATCCAGTGCAGTCTCCTCTAAATTGAAACTGAGTCATACATCTGTAGATGGTGGAGGCAGGGAAACAGAGAACCCCGGAGGCAGAAGAAGAGTGTGAAAATAAGGAAGGCTTCATGTGCCCAGGTCTTTGAATACTGCAAATTAAGATCACTTGTCAAATTATTCTCAGAGAAGAAACAAGGAAAACCCTTGAAGTTACACAGATTCTGAAACGTGTTAATTACCAAACTGGTCATCCCAGAACTCCAGCTTCTCTGAAAGCTGTAAGTGAGCCCAGTGCTCTGAATCAGCCACATCGGCAAGTGCACAGGGACGCATGAGCTGCCAGTGAATCCCCGAGGCATCATCGGCATAATGGAACTACACCTGTGCCTACCGAATGTCACCTTCATGCTTGCCTTGCTTCACAAGTCATATGCTTCATAAATATTTGTATTATTGGGTTCTGTTTTCATTCTTATCGGCTCTAGAAGTCCTGGGTTCTCTGAAAGGCAGATGAATTTCCTCCTGAAGCCTATTATTAGCTCCTTTATTTGGCTCTCTGATGAACAGTTATTCCAAAAGTGGTTTGCATTTGTGAACTTGTGATGTGTATGTGTGAATGTGGTATATTTGTGTATAAGAATATGGTGTGTGTGTCATGTGTGTGATATGTGAGTATACATATGTTCATAAGGGTGTGATAAATAAGTTTGGTTTTGTATGTGTGATATATATATACATATATATACATATATATGTGTGTGCATATATATATATATGGTGTGTGAGTGTATGTGTGTGTCTGTTTGTGTGTATATATGTGGTTGTGTATGTATGTTGAATGTGTGTATATGTGTGTTTTCTGTATGAAGGTGTTGCATGTATCTGTGTGTATGTGTGTGAGTGTGGAGGGTCAGATGCTTGTGCTCACACAGAGGTTAGAGAAGGGTGTTGGTTGTCTTTACTACTCTCTCCCTATTCCTTTAAATCAGGATCTATACCTAAACTTGGAGTCCAGGCAATCTAGAAGCCAGGAAGCCTCAGCAACCCACTTGTCTCCACCCACTTCAGTGCTGACGTTACATGCATGCCTAGGGATCATGCCCAGCTTGTCATATGTGTGCAGGCATGTGAACACCCATCCTTAATCCTGCCTGTGTGGCAAGTGCTCCAACCATGGAGCCATCCATCTATATCCAAAAGTAATGCTTTAAAATAAAGATTTTGTATTTTCCAGGGCTAAATTGAAACTATAAAGAAAATGGCTTGTATCTTCCTGGTGTGAAACTGTAAATATGTGGATAAATAATGAGTATCATTGCATAACTGAAGGCACAGAACTACAATGTATAAGAGATAATGAAAACCTGATGTATGACAAAATTTTTCCTAGGAACACCCAACACACATATCTACTCACCCAAAATAGGGAGCACATGACAGACCAGAGTATAGATACCATCAAATCCAACACTGTGGTGCAATGAATTTCATTGTGGTTATTGACAGGGATATGAGTCAGAGGCTACTTACAGAAGCAGACATGACTCACAGAGAGCAACATCTTCAAGGCCCATGCCAGCATGGGTGACAGCTCATAAAAGCTGGGATGCCTGGAACACACTTCACAGCACGAAGGCATTTCAACAGTTTGAAAAGGATTCTTTCCAAGTTTTTCATTTCTGAACCTCTTCCAGGCCGCTTGGCTGGTTTCTGCTTCTTCTGGGTAGTTGCTGTGGTCTCCTTGCAGCTTGGCTTGATTGAGAAAGACTCTCAGAATTTATTCCTTATTCTGGTCAGTTTCAAGGACTTCCTGAAGCTATTTTGAGTTCTTTAATTTTCTAATTAAAGATTTTCCACATGGGATGTAATGCTTCAATCTCAGGGCAAACTATTCCACACCAACATGTGTAGGTCAGAGCCCTGCCTCCTGTGCAGTCTCATTCACATCACCATCAACACTGGAGACAGAATTTAGAAAGTAAGAATAAACCCCATGCATAGCTCATTCCTATTCAATGACAAACCTGTGAAAGCTTTTAACTTGATGTCTTGAAACAAAGCTAATTGTTAACGGTTTCAATGGGGATATATATTAAATTAATGCCTCTGTTCATCTCGATAAAGGACTTTTTGCAGTTAAGCAGAATCGAGAGCTGTCTCGATATTTTTGAAATACAACATTATTTTGTCTTTGAGAGGAAGTTGTGTTTGTAAACAATCATTAAACACAAAGCTATTCTTCACTGTTTCTTCTGTTAGGAGAAGGGATGCAGAAGCTAAATGCTGAGATGTAAGTATTCACACTAGTTAACTGGCTGGAATAATACATAGCGTTTCTGTGCAGAAGCTAACCCTAAGCTGATGATCTAATATAATAGCCATGGCATTGTCTATATGAAGTCCTTAAACATCAAATAAGATGCTTTGACGATAGTATTTTCTTTCTATAGGTGCCATAATAAAACACCAAAAATTAAGAGATCTTAATAGTGAGCTGTCTCTGAGACATAAAGTCTTGACATCAGAAACTGAAGAGTGGTTAGGGGTAACTTCTTCTGAGAGGTATAAGTGCAGAATCTGCTCTGGCCATTTCATCTTGGTGTGCAGATGCCCACCATCCCTTGATGGCTCTTCCCATTCCCTTCTGCTAGGCATCTATGTCATATCTGTGTCCACACATCCCTTATGATAAGAAGGCAATTCATACTGGACAACAGCTTAATCTTAACTTGAAAACCTCTACAAAATCCCTATTTCCAAATGGCCTCATCTCCTGAAGAACTAAGAAATTAGAAAAGCAAAGTGATGAGGGACATTTAAACATATTAGTCTGCAAGGGACACAAACATTGTCTATAGCATTTTATGAAATACAGAATATAGAACATTTCTTAAGCTGTCTAAAAGGTTGGTTAGACACATAGGAAGTCCAAGTAATGTAAGTACTAGGCTTCTACTTGTTCCACTTCATATTCTACACAAATTCTAAATCAACCCTTTAATTAGATTTGAACTTTGTTGCTATCTAGAAGCAATTCATCCTGGGTTATTCTCCAGGACTGCTCGCCATGCAGGAGCGCCTTATCATGACCATTGTTACCTGTGAATGCTTAAACTTGCTTGTTGTAGTTCAATTGTCAATGTAATTGTGTAATAGTCATTTTTGTTAAAAACATATGTGCTCTGAAATGTGACACTAGAATTTTGTGGGATATATATATATATATATATATATATATATATATATATATATGTCACCATTTAGGCAGAAAGCTAGAAATAAGTTCAGTGACATTGGCCTTTGAGGGACTAGACAAAAAAATATCATTTTGTTCTAAAAACAAAAAAAATAAGGTCTGGAAAGAGGTTCAGTGTTTAAGAGCAATACCTTGTTTTTACAGAGGACTCAAATATAGTTTCCAGTCCCCATACTTGGCAACTTGTAACTGTTTGCAATTGCAGCTGTAGGGGAATTCAATGTCTATGGCCTCAGTGATCAATTTCTCTCACGTATCCATACACACACACAGACACACAAAATTAAAAACAATAAAAAATTTTAAAAGGGAAATAAAAACAAATTTACTAAATGTGGCAAAGTGTGAAGCCAACAGGAAGATAAATGTCTTTGTCAGTGGGTAGCAGCTACTGAAAACACTCATAAATGAGTGCTCAGCCCCAAATGAAATGTCCAACAGCTGCTCAGAGGCTCGGGAACATTAAAAAAGAGGAACAGAAAGAATGTAAGAGCTCAGGCTTTAGTATGTGGCATAGTCATTTCACAGTGAGCTCACAGCTGGCTGGTTACCTGAAGCCCTACAAAAGAATAAGCCTGACAGTGTTCCATTGTGTGTAGGGAGGGTCTCCTGTGGCTTTACCTCTCCCTCCATGAGGGACTAATGGAGGTTAATGAGTACTAAAGAAGAAGGAGTGTCATTTTCATCTGTCATATGACCATTGACAAATTACCACGATCCGGTAAATATCTCCTAGCCATACTTGAAACACCAACCTTCATTATATTCAGTGCTTCCAGAAAGGGGGGGGGGGGGAGAGAGAGAGAGAGAGAGAGAGGAAGTAGAGTCATGAATATACAGTGAAATCTGTTGGGAAGAAGGATTTCCATGGAGAAAAAGAGAGATAAGATGAGATAAGGGGTGAAAATGACCAAAAGCCGTCACATGCATTATTTAAATAGTCAAAGAATATCCTTTTAAAATGTTAACAGATGCTTTAGACAGGTTTTTGGTTTCAGACTCATTGCGAGAACACTTCTGTGCAGTTTAGCTGGAAGCACTGTTTTGTCTCTGAGTAGAAAGAAGCTCTGTCTTATAACTGATGGAGCCTCAGAGCCAATGGAATGCAGAAGCTTCCATCTGAGAAAGCCAAGTAAAGACATGAGGACTAACAATACTTCATTCTGAAAGTGCGGAGACTAAAGAGCGTTTCGGACTGTGTTCCGTGTAATGGAGTCACCATAAGCACTCCACCTCAAGGTGATTTCGTAGGAATGTTTCTTCTTCCTTCTTCCCAGGTCCTGCTGGATCTGACAGAATGGGTGCTGTGTGTCTGGGCAGTGCACATTCCTCACCCAGCATCCTCATGGTGGCTCTTGACTTCTAAGACACTAGACAAACTGAGCTAGGACAAGGACAGAAAATACTGAACTACACAGATGAAGCTTCCAGCTCGACAAAACTCTGCGATCCTGAAGATGACATAAGCAAACTCCAAATAAGTATTGTCAGGCAGAAGCGTGGTACTTTTCTTTCTCGCACACACACACACAAATGTTAGCTTATGGTGGATGACCTAAATTTTGACACTTCACATTTTTGAGAAACTCAGTTTTTCTTTTTCATTTTCCCAGAACATACAATCTAGAGCCAATCAAATTAGAGTTGCTTAAAGCATGCGTATTTTTGTCTCATGGGTCTTAATGTTCATTGTCAACAAATGCCATAATTTGTGGACAGTGATTGCCAAGAGCCATCTCTATTTCCAGAAAAAGGGAGTGTTACCGTTTCTATTTTTTCCCCATGGTTTCCAGGCTTGCCTTGTAAAGTACCCACAGGTGCTAATATTACTTGGGATGTAGAACAGCCAAAATACTGCTTGTGCTCTCTGCTTGCAGATCGAGGGAATTTGCTTAGTGATCAGATGCTTGGCTGTAGAATCAGCGATGGCACTATCTGGCATCACACTGGAAATCAGATGTTTGCCTTCTCAATCAGGCTTGCTACCTGCTAGTTCTACACCGGAATTTAATCCTACTCAATCCACTCATTAATCACTCCACAGATACTTACATCTGACACAAAATGCTGAAACATTAAGAGTCCAGAATCCTAAATTATATTCTTTACAGAGAGAAAAGAAACCCAGGAAAGAAGGAATTAAGAAATGCCTTCCAAATGATCTAAACATCAGAACACTGATGGGATTAATTTCATTTTGAGTAGAAGCCAAAGAACACAATCACCCAAATAAAGGAGCACCCTCTAATGGTGCTGATTGCATGCTGATGAAATTCAATATCCCAGTCAAGCAAATGCGCTCTTTCTCTCCGCCCTCCATTAAACTGTCTGTTCTCTCTCTCAACACCTCTCAGGCATCACTTTGAAGTCTCTCCAGCTAGATGCATAGGAAAAAGTCTAAAGATTAATCCGATTCCAAGAAGCTTTAAATAGAAAGAACAGAAAATTCAAGGAAAATAAGGGAAAGAACAAAACTTGAATTGGGGGCATTTCTGTTCTGTCTCTAAATTGTCCACTTGCGTAGAGCCAGGATCTCTGAGCCCACTGACAAACCAGAGCTTTCCTCCCTGTTCTCGTTTCTATAGATTGCTAATACAGCCAGTAAGTATTCTATGGGATTCTTCAGATACAGTGGACCCACTTGCTTTTTTGTTGTAGTACCCCCCCCCAAGGAACATATATCTTTATTATATATTATGAAAAGCCACTGTGTGAGTCATATCAGATGATCCATATACAAATACCACATGAATTCTGGAATATGATGCAATGAAGCTTATTTTTGTTGACAGGGTTGGGCATGCCGTAACTTCATCAGTGGAAGATGTGGAATCCTCTGATGTTGACATAAAAAGTACAAATTTAACAAAAGAAAAAAGAAAACATACAGGTCCACAGATCTTGCCCATGTGAGACTTTTCATGATTTGCTGTCATCCAGAAAGTGTATTTGTGTTTAGAAACTTTATTCCCTGAAACAAACTTCTCAGTGCCTATTCTATTGTATAATAAATACAGAAGGATGATTATCCTAACAATTAGTCCAATTTCTTCTCTTTATAGATGTTCGCCAAGAATGTTAGATGTGTAAAGTACAAAGTGATACAACAGCCTTAAGACATCATGCAGGATAACAATGTATTTATTAATACATATTCATTCTACATTCTCTTATATTTAATCTGCTTATTCTTAGGGCTTTCCGATTAGGTTAGGCTAATGAGTCTCAGGGATCCTCCTGTCTCTGCACTCTAAAACCTGAGATTATAAGTGTGGACTGCCATGCCTATGTGCCATGGTAGCACTGCTCTGTGCCAGCACCCTATCCCATGCATCATAGGTGGTGTCATAGTCAAGGTTTCTATTCCTGTGCAAAACATCTTGACCAAGAAGCAAGTTGGGGAGGAAAGGGTTTATTCAGCTTACACCTCCATATTGCTGTTCATCACCAAAGGAAGACAGGACTGGAACTCACAAAGGGTGGGAACCTGGAAGCAGAAGCTGATACAGAAGCCATGGCGGGGCGCAGCTTACTGGATTGCTTCTCCTGGCTTATTCAGCTTGATTTCTTTTAAAACCCAGGACTACCAGCCCAGGGTACCATTGTGGTACCACCCACAATGGGCCCTCCCACCAGTGATCACTAATTAAGAAAATGCCTTACAGCTGGATGTCATGGAGGCATTTTGTCAAAGGAAGCTTTTTTCTCTGTGATAACTCCAGGCTGAATCAAGTTGACAAGCAAAACCAGCCAGTACAGGTGGGAACAACAGCTGTGCCATTGCAGCCTGGCCAACATCTCACTCTGTAACTCCTGCAATAAGGCCTACAAGCTGTATAGAGGCTGCTGTAAAACACAGAACGTGGACTCTGAATGGAGTGAGAAGTGCATCAGCTTTGAGACCTACCTGGACTTCCAAGACTTGGAACTGAGGTACCTGTTGCAGGTCTTCTGCTTACATATTATGGTTTCTGATTTTTTATTTTTAGGGTATTTCTATGTGTGCTAGTGTGTGTGTTTGTGTGTGTGTGTGTGTGTGTGTTTGTATGCCGTGTGTGTGTGTCAATGTGTGTATTTAAAAAAAAAATCATATGAGACAGACTCACTGGACCTTAGCAAATCCAATGACTGTGTCAGAGGATTACCTGATGATGACTATACCACAGAAAGGAACAAGAGGAGCATGGGTAAAATAGGAGAGGAGAGGAGGGACAGGCAGGAAGGATGAAGAATTTCCACCAATGCTGGGCAAGGAGAAAGTTAGGGTGTGGTTTCTAGTTCTCACTGACTTGGACAGCTATACCAACAGGAAAAGCTGAGAGTTGATTCACAAGGAAAGAAAAGAGAAAATAGAACCTTGCTGGGAATGAAACCTGTGTTTAGAATAACATTGTTAGCTTATTGTTCATTAATTTTACCTTGATTAGTGTCTTCAATATATAAAGTATTGCCTTGAGACAAAATTTAAGCTCCTTTCTCAGACACCTAACAAAAGGGAAGATTTCCACTTATAGCTTTTCATGGACTATCTCTGTCTCATTAATAGTAATTTGTTAAAAAAGAATATTCTTTAATGTGATGAAATGAACTACACTCTTTCATTAAAACTATAAATTAACTTTAAAAGCAAATTAAGAAATTCTTCACTGGACTGTAAATTTGCATACTTAGCTGCCTTCTAAGTTCATGTAAACAATGCTCTCTCTACTCAATTCCATTCTGTAAGACAGATGACTGCCTTGGTACACATTGTCTACACACATTTTGGCTGGGGCATTACTTCCATGCTGCCTGTAATGGTTTTCAACAAGCAAAGAGCAAGACTAAAAGGACAATGGTAAGTGCCTTGTCTGTGCAAACCAATCACACAAGCTGGCTTTAACTTAGGTCAAATAGCATCTAGTAATAAACTCTTAAATGTTCCTGTCACAGTGTTTATTTTCTCAGAAACATTGTTTTGAGAAAATCTTGATTGTCTTATTTGTAATAAACTGTATAATTTATCGGCAACCCTATAAATACTGTAGTTTCTAATATTTATTTTCTATTACGTAGTCTCTGAGGACTCTGTCTTTGACTAGCAGTAGACTGTTTTCTCCCTTCACCCCCACGCAGTCCTCATTGGAACAGAATCTTCCAACAGCCTGGTCTTAGGCATTCAGCCTACAGAACAGTAGGAAAATATATTTCTCATGTTCAAGCCACCAAATGATATGTTATTATCCATCCCTAGCGAATCGATATGGTAAAAATTATGCATGGATGTCTATAGCAGTATTCATCACAATAGCCAAAAGATAAAAATAACCCAAATCATGTCTCAGCAAAGCACATTAAATCTATATAGAGAAATGTTAGTCAACTTTAAAAATAAATCCAGTCTTCATGCCTCTTGCAGAATGAATTAGAGTTGAACATTTGGTACATAGAAAAAGTCAAAAACAAAAGAACATATCATAGGTGATTCCAATTTTATGAAACACCTAGATACAGGCAAATGCAAAGAAGAAACACAGGATGATTGGGGTTTGCTCATGGTTGAAGCATGAGGGAAAATAATAGCCAATAAACCACTCAGGTCTCTTTCAGAAGTGGTTACATGTAGAAATAAACAGTTGTGGTAGTTGCTCGCATTTATGGCATGTAAGAAATCTGATGAGCTAACACACATACTTTAAAGGCTAAGTTGTAAGACATATGTCTGATGCCTCAATAAATCTATGAAATTAAAAAGAAAAGAAGATCAGCCCTACTTTCTTTTTTCTCTTTACCCCTATTTACTTTGCTCCAGATGAAGAAAAATCTCTCTCTCTCTCTCTCTCTCTCTCTCTCTCTCTCTCTCTCTCTGTATTTCAAGCTGACCTGGAGTTTTTCTCCAGAGTGGAGTCAAACTCACATTTTCACATCTTGAATGCCAGGATTGCAGGTATGAACCACCACAGTCTTGTATCCTTACAACCTATTTGATCATGGGTAGACAATGGCTTCAAAAGAAAGAGTGAAAGAATGGGTACAAATAGAGTCCCCTCTAATGCTTCAAAACAAAGAACAGAATTATATTATACTGGACCATCACACTGTGGCTTTTATAAAATTTAAATAATACTGTAGGGGTTTTTTTTTCTTATTGACAAGTGAAATCACAAACATAAATATGTTATAGGAAGAAAAGCAGAATGTACTAGAACAGAAATAAAAGCAACTTGATCTTCTGTAGATCATGATATAAAGATTGAAGTAAGCCAGGGAATGCACATTAGATGCAAAAGAAAAATATGACAAAAAAATAGGATATCAGTCAATTTTTACTGCAGTAAGTGAAGAGATGCATGACAGAACTTGTCCTTAAGATCAAAACACAAATCAAGTGTTTGTCTTTTCCAACCCACAGAAGTGTGCAAAGGCAGTGACTTTGGAGTTATTTATGAGAGCACAATGTTGCTTCCAGATTTGAAGACCTTGTCCTTAAATTCAAAGCATTTCTCTGTAAGTGCTTTGAATTTGGACTCCTTGTGGATTGCATGTGTGTGGAAGATGCGTTACAAACTCTAGTCTGAGAAGGATCACTAAGAAAAATAATATACAAATACATTTTTAAGAAAACAGTTTTTATTTGGCCACTACCATAGCACAAGCATAGCACATCCTGAGAACAAAGGTCCCTGTCACTTCTGTCTATTGCTTCAGCTCTGACTAAGGTCTTCCTGAAGTGTACTTTAGGACTATCCTTTTTCATTCAGACATCTCTTTTGTAATGAAGGCCATTTTTTAAGGTCCCTGTTGATGTTCAAAGATTACAACTGCCATCTTTGTTTTGGTTACCACGGCTGGACTGGCGCATCACGTGACTATGGCTAGAGTGTGAGAATGGCATTCTTTTCAGTACTAGACCCTTTCTCTGGTCTACCGGTTTTATGGATATGACTATTGGTCACTTGGACTTCTCTTTTTTGATACGAATAGCTCTCCCTACCATGTTTAGGGTTACCAAAGTATAGCTCCATAAGTTAGTGGTGGTAACACATTTGAAAATAAAGAGAAATATGAAGATGTCTTATGAATTAAAAATGTTATTTTTCAGATATTCTTATTAAAGACTCCACTTTTTAAAAAAAGCCAATGAATATTAACTATGCACATCAAGCACCTATGCAAGACAAATACAGTATGCCTACATTTTCTAGAAGTTTGTAGTGTATCTTTTGTATGTCATGTAGTTAAATTGCATCTGCCTTCTATTTTGCTTTGTTATTGATTTCTATTAAAAGATGCCAAAGGGTGTTTATATAATAAGTTGCTTTATAAACAGCTTTCTCCTCAGACAATGAAATGAAAAATATTCACCTATAAACAGCCCAGACACTTCTGTGAAGATGTTGCATTTAATGCGCCGAGAAATTATGGCTTCTGAAAAGAAAAGAAAACAAAATAAAGGCAGCTCCCCTTCAACTGATGCACTACATCTTAAGAATCCAATTCTATCTGTATTCTAAGGCCAAGTCAAAGAGAATGTGATAGCTGTGGGGGATGGGATCTAAGAAAGTACTGATATTAATATACTGAAACTTTAAATTTTTTAGTAACTGATGGCTGAGATTAAACTCCAAATAGGATGTGGTATCTAGATGCCAATAGAAATTCCATTCATGATGCAGAGATACTGTGGAGGCCTGACTTAAGTGTTTCCCACTCAGTTCTTAACAAATCCAACAAAGAAATGGGTGTATTGTTTAAGATGAATGTTTGATGAGATTTAAAAGACGCTATATGCAGAGAATCTTGCAACTAAACAAACTCCACTCCAGAAAAGCAATGATCTTAGCTTCAAGGGCAGAAGAGAAAAACGGGTTTGTTATAAACAGGTGGCATTCATCTGTGCAAATTACCTAACACGGTGAACCGTGGAGTTTCTCAGCAGCTATTTCACTTAACATATGTGAAAATCCTTTCTTGCTTTCTCTTTGCATGGTCCAGCACACTGAAGAAAATCTATGTCATATTTCTGCGACACCAAGATGACACATAGTTTCCAAACAGACGTCAGGAACATGCTAAGCTCCTATTTCTCAATAATTGGGAATCTTTCTACCAGAGTGAACTAGATTTTTACAAATAAAATACCAAAAAGTGTCTTATTCCTGGAAAAAGAATGGGTGGGAAGAAGATGCATATTTAAAAATGGCATAGGGGAGTCATTCTAATAAAAAATGCCAACTGTAAATAATTAAATTATAATAAAAAATGAAATGTTCTTTATAGAGAGATGGCTTAATAAATACATTAACTACAGCATTATCAATTTTATGTTCCATACATAGTAGGAGAGAGTATGGGAGCATACAAAATGAGCCCCTGGTCAACTGATAAGATCATGTCTACATAAAGCCCTCACAGACACACTAAGAGGTTGTGACAACAGTTACTGTGAATTTCTTTTCTGCACATAAAATTCTTCCACCAGAGTGCTGATAAATAAATAAATAAATAAATAAATAAATAAATTGGATTCTACAGGTAATTAGGTTTGCCCTTAATTTCAGAATGGCTCAATTTCAGAGGCTGTTCAAAAATACTTTGAGTTGTATCCATGGTATTTAAGAAAAAAATCATGACCTCTTCCTTCAACCATACAACAGTCTGTGAAAATCAAAACCAAAACAAGTGGTATGTCTACACGAGTTGGCATCTGCGTACATTCAGGCTGTGCTAGTTTACAGGTCTTGAAGACAGCAACAGCCCAGGAGCAAAAAAGCAGAGCTACATGTGGACTTAGGTTCCTAATACTTCCCTCCGTGCAAATTGTAAGAGTTTTTAAGAATGAGGGGAGAGCAAAATTCAAGGTCACATTGTAAGAAATGAGTGTGAGTAGCAGGTACTGTTAAACGTATTTTTGGAAAATTCAGTCTTCCATGAGTGAAAACATAACAGAGAGATCGGATTGAGAAGAGCTGAATTTGTCTTAAATTAAAATGATATAAGCAATTTGGGGGGAGGGTTTTTAAAAATGGGAAACTTCAATAAACGTGAAATAGAGTGAATCAATAATGTAATGTCCTTGGAAGGGCTGGGGATGGGGCTGGTGACCATTCTTTGGAATAGAAACCAGTGCCTAAGATTATTCATTTACTCTGACAGAAGAATGTGAAATTAGGGATATTGATGAAGATTGACATGAGGGATGAAGAAGGCGACCACTTTACATCTTGTAATTTCTTAATGATGTATAACTTTTAAAAAGTGTAAGTGAAGAGAATACAGAGAGTTTGCAGAAGAAAGCATCTGCTAGAACCATGCAACAGTGTGTTCACTGTTAGAGGGTTTGCAGAAGAAAGCATCTGCAAGAGCCATGCAACAGTATGTTCACGGTTAGAGGGTTTGCAGAAGAAAGCATCTGCTAGAGCCATGCAACAGTGTATTCACTGTTAGAGGGTTTGCAGAAGAAAGCATCTGCAAGAGCCATGCAACAGTGTGTTCACTGTAAGAGGGTTTGCAGAAGAAACCATCTGCAAGAGCCATGCAACAGTATGTTCACTGTTAGAGGGTTTGCAGAAGAAAGCATCTGCTAGAGCCATGCAACAGTTTGTTCACTGTTAGAGGGTTTGTAGAAGAAAGCATCTGCAAGAGCCATGCAACAGTTTGTTCACTGTTAGAGGGTTTGCAGAAGAAAGCATCTGCAAGAGCCAT
>JADRCH010000241.1:378586-438022 GCA_019843965.1 Rhynchomys soricoides
CAGAAGAAAGCATCTGCAAGAGCCATGCAACAGTGTGTTCACTGTTACAGGCTTCAGGCAAAGGCCATGTTTGCCTATTCACCATAAAATCATCCCATCTCTAAGAATTTCTTTAGAAGAATAGGATTGATGGAATGTGAAAATATGATTGGTTTGTTCTAGATTTGGACTTCTCTGAACAGACTAAATTAAAAGCTGAAGGAAGAAGAATGTTAATAGCATTGCCAAGAATGTCTTCAAAATACCAGCCTAGGATATCAAATAAGCTAACTAAGGAAAACTAATGAATTGAAAAAAAAAAGCCAAGAGGCCAAATAAATCAGAGTGGTTGAGGGTAATGAATCAATCCCAGAATGGGGTGAGTTAAACAAGTAAAGTGGAAGGAGAGGTGGTTGTAATCAAAGCATGAGATGGTCTGACAGTTTCAAAGACAAATTGCCTGTATTGTCCAGGGTGTGATGCTGAAGGTGACCACAGAGATGTAGGGACTACAGAAGAGAACTTTCTATAAACACAGATGTCACCAAAGACAAAGACTATGAATTTTAGTAGCCACTATGTGACATCAGTTACAGAACGGTGACAAGCTTTAAGCTCAAGCTTAATATGTTCTGAAAACATATTAAGAAATCACCTAATTAATATAGCATAGAGCCTGGAGAGGCTGATTAAAGGTTGCAAGCGCTGCTTTCCTTGCAGAGAAATCACATGGAAGCTCACAATATCAAATAGTATAGCTCACTATGGGCTATTATTCTAGTTGTTTATAATTTATTCAGCTCATCCAAGAATTACATAAAACATATCTTCCTTAGTTTAATATTTTTTACTACTATAATATATAATAGATGTTTCCTTAATCCCTCATTGGTATAAAGAAACATTATCAATGTCGTATACTGATTTTTATATCCTGCAACTTTACTGTGTTCATTCATTAATTCTCATACCATTGGGTTTGGTAGAGTTTGGGGGGATTTCTATACCATGCCATCATCAAATAGAAATAATTCCACATATTCCTTCCTCCAGATAGAAGATCACATGAATAACATTTATTCCATTTCAAAGTCCTTATTTCCTCTCAAAACTTGATTTTTCTTTCTTGAGTTCTACTGGTTTTTATTTTGTAAATTCCTACCAAATCAGCTCCTAAAGCTGTAAAGGTAATAGTCCACATGACAAAGAACTTTAATCAAGCAAAAATATTTTATGTTAAGACTTCATAACTTATGTTATATATGTGTCCCCTTTTCTTCCTTAAAGATTAACATGAAAATGAGTAAATTAGAAAGTTATTAAAACAAAAACTTGAAGCCTAATGTTCTAGGCTATGTGTGTCCTGGTTCAAGCTGACTCACATCAAGACTGCTTCCTCATCCTTTGAATCAAAAACTAGAAGATTAATATCTAATCTACAATGTACACTAACTTTTCAGAGTATCAATAATGTTAGATAGCCTAATACTTTGACTTGTAACATTCTCTCATGATGGGTAGGGAGAAGTTCTAAAGACTTGAGACATAGATAAAAATTATAAGATCCAAGAGGTTCAAAAAGTTATGAGATTTAAAAGGCTCCTCCCTGAAGTCACTAAAGTAGTAAACACTTACTACAGGGGACTCTGGTGGAGCTTCATGAGTTGTCACCCATACTTCTGTGAATAGCCCCTTACCCTTGTTCTTTTACGTCACCTGACTAAGTGGTTCAGCAAGATAGACTTCAGTAGAATCTTTTATTTGGTCTATCATTGATGCCCTATTTGATGTGAGCGAATGTCACAAAATTTGTAAACTCATTGAATAACTGGACAAATTCATACTGATTCCACTTAACCATTAAAAGTCATCACTGAGCAAAATGAATTCCTTGAGGGCATTTTGGCTCATAGTTGGTGGGGACTTAAACTGAATGATGGTCATAATATGTGTACAAATCATATGTGATGTTCACTGGTTGGAAAGTGTTTGAAAGAAAGTTATTGACACTTAAGGCGGGTAGAAAATTGTTAGTATTATGGGTTGTTGTATAGAGTTGAGTGAACAGGAGACATCTAATTGCAAAAAAGACATCATAAAAATATTCACCCTAATGCCCAGTTAGCTTGGCTACAGAAAATCAGTGTTTAAAGTAGTAAAATAGGCCAGGCAGGGAGTCAGAGGCAGGCAGATTTCTGAGTTCAAGGCCAGCCTGGTCTACAGAGGGAGTTCCAGGACAGTCAGGTCTACACAGAGAAACCCTGTCTCGAAAAACAAAAACAAAAACAAAAACAAAAAATGTAAAATGGGCACAATCTTTCACTTTTGTAAATGCTAAAATATTCCAATGACAGATGACTATTTTGAACAAAAGAGTTCCCATTACAGTATTCAGTTCATCCCTCACATCTGTCTACATTGACTCCATCATATGGGATGAGACTGTGCTGAAACCTTTGTCCAATGTGGCATCCTGAACAAACCCAGCTTGTTGTACAGAACATTACTCTCCTCTTGCCTTTTGCTCTAGGCTTCAGCATTTGCCATAACAACCAAGGGAAGAAAGAAAGAAAAGTCTAATGAATCTTGAAGTCTGGATATAGCAAAAACCTATAATCAAAGTAGGTATAGAAAGCAGAAAGGATGGTGCAGGTTAGAGAGGTAAAAGTAGCTCCCCTCTCGATTTAACTCTTCTGCTGCAACCTTTCCTTTCAGAAATTGAGAAATCAAACCCTGACCCACACCTACAGGAAAGTGTGAGTGAGGTATGCTGGTGATTTTGTTGAACAGAACATTTTCCCATCAAACTACCTGGAATACCTCCACTCTTGCCAGCATCATTGGCATGAGGAGAACACACAATGGATCCTGTCATACCCTCTTCTTGGGCCCCATTGAACACAGAATTCCTTCATCGAGACCACTCTACAGATGCACCTCTAAGAACGGAGAAAAAGAAGGGATCAATTGATCAGCAATGGGATAATTGCTTAAATATCTTCTTTCACATAATCAGCCTAAGAATATTCTGTTTTAGGGGCCATTAAAAATAATTACCTGCTTTAAAATATGTCTCAGAAAAAGGAGGTACATTTTTGTACTGTTTAATTTGTACACTTTAGAGCCCAACGTCTATTTCAAGTTATCCCTTCACACTGAGTCTCTGAAAAATCACCCTTGTGACTAAATATCAAGGTAAATTAATTTATGTTTTATTTTCTTTTACCAGCTTCCTCCTCTCAGGTGTTCAGGGTGCCATTACCACTTAGCACCCCAAGCTCAAATGCCCTGCGTAGACATCAACATGACAAATAGCAACTCATACCTTTGACATCAGATCTATTCATTTGTCTTTATGTTCCAGCAGCTGCCATTCTGGCCACTGTTATTCTGTCTGGACGGACATACCTTCTATTGGCATTTTGTAAACATATATTTAAATTACACATTTGTACTGAAGAGCTGAATAGAGACAATTAAACTAAATTGGGAGGGTTATACTTTTTAAGAAGTGATGTATACGTGTGTCTGTGTCTATGTCTGTGTCTCTGTCCCTGTTTCTGTGTGTGCATTATTGTATGTGAATACAAGTATATGAGAATACCAGAAAATATGTGGGAACTAGAATTAGGAGTAGTCGTAAACTCTCCAACATGGATTCTGGAAACTACGCTCAGATCCTCTGCACTACTCTCTTAGCTGCTAGACCACAATAAGTCTTTGAAGTTGAATTTTGATATTATGTCTTCAGAAGGCCAATGAATCAAGAAGCTTATGTTCACACACATCCAAAGACACACTGATGATAAACTTCAAAACATTGTAGGAAATAGCTTCATTTTTTTATTAGTACAAAACTTCTCGTAGACTATTCATCCACTGGCAGATGGGTTGTCAGTTACCTCTGATTATTATATTATCAGATAATCTTGTGAAATATGAAGTGCATTAATGACTGAAGCAGTTTCAATGATGAATGGCATAGAATGCTAAAGAAATAATGATGAAGGTAATTAGTCTAACAAAACTCACGTTCCCCAATTAATCCTGGCCACATAAGTCTCTGTGCTGACTTTGACTTTCTGATGTCCTTGGCCCCTTGGCCAGTAAGAGGAAATGTAAAGAAGAAAGAGACACAAGACAGAGAGTATTTATCCAGGAGAACTGAAAGATCAATACATTGGGGAGCAAGGGCTACTGAAACAATCCAAACTCTCTAGAAAAACAAACAAAACCAACAACATGAAGACAGTTGCAATTTATTTTACTTCTTCCTTATTTTCCAGTGTGGCATAATTTCACTTGGATGTTAATTAGGAATATCAATTGTGTGGTCATACTTGGCTTACTTCTAATTTGGGAAAATTGTATCAAATAATCAATTGGAGTTTCAATTATTTTTCCACTGTTAAAATAGTGGTGTACCTGTAAGACACACAGCATACACTTTGTTTTAAATTTCCATGGATTCAGGCTATTCATATTTATATCTACTCATTCCTTTAAATTAAAAATTTCATTGTTCTACATAGTTATACTAGGCTATCAGCTGACTCTTCTTACCTAATATAAAACTGGGTCATCACAAGGAGGCTGGTCCACGTATCTAAAGTCAGTGGAAGATGCTCTATACATGCACTGAAATGTGTCTGGCTATTCCCAAGGATCAGAAGCCAGCCTTATTTATTGAATTGCAGTTGAGTGTCAAGAGAGGATAAGGAATTTTACCAAATCATCTGATGCTCAGCCTTGGATCTATTTCATTAGCGTATCACTCAGCTCTTCATCACTGCAATGAAACTCTGGAGAAAATCAAACTGAGCAGATAAGTATTGATTTCGGCTTACAGTTTCATGTGGCTCCATTGTTTCAGGACCTGTAGTGAAGCAGAATATCAGCACAGACCTGTGAAGTAGAGCAAAGCACCACACTTGAATAGACAAGAGGGAGAGGGGAAGGGACCCGGGATACGCTGTCATTCTTACAGCACATGCCTCACTGGCCTATATGTTATCTCTCAGCTATGTAACCAGCTGGGATCAAGAATTCAAACCATAGACCTTGGAGAACATTCTAGACCCATACTCTAACAAAGAAACATATCTGAGGCTAAGGAAAATATATTCCACTTTTAAATGAGGAGTTTTAGTATCAATTGCAAAGGGTATGGATGTATTAGGTTATAAGGAATTGGGGAAATAGGCACATCCTCATTTATAAATGTACATATAAATTATCATGAAATATATATTATAGTATGGAAATTAAATTAAACATAGGTGAGTGTATCATTTCTCTTCCATGAATGATTCTTGTCATGGAGTTCCCAGAAAATTACTTCCTGAAACTTGGATATAATCCATTCAAATACTATCTATTTAATGACCAAGAGCACTTGTTGTAACATCAAGTTAAGTGATCTGTTTTGTTTTGTTTTGTTTTGTTTTTATGTGGGTTCTAGAATGACATTTTCTGGAAAACAAGGGTCTTCCTGCTATTCACCTCTAAGTCTTTAGCACTTGAGATATGCCTGCAATGTGTTAGCTAGTCAGATAAAAGAATCGTATAATGTTTGCTGTTCAGGATTTCTTCATCAGGGCAGATATTGTCAGCATGTGAACTGTTCTTCAAAGACAAGCTGCAAAGATTCAGCGAGGATTTAGGAAACACTATGTAGATCTCAGCTACTAATAAGCACACTACCCCACATTGCTTTTGTCATTATGTCTTTTTTCCATTTATTGTTGCTTAGAAAAAGAAACTTCTTCTCTGTTTCTTTCTATGTGCTGAATTGTGTCTCTCAGTAAAACATACCTGATCAAATTTTAGCTACTAGTATCTCCAGAAACAGAACCTTAAACAGATATTTTGTAATAATAATAATAGTAATAATAACAATAACAATAATAATAACAAAACAGTGAAAATACAATCTTATATAATATTGACCACTGTTCTTATGATACAGGAAATTAGGGGACAGACATATACCAAAATAAACAAACAAACACGTGAAGGCATGTACAAGCCGAACAAAACCTTCATTTCATGCTTCTGATATACAAAACTGCAAACATCATATATCTCCCTTACATCAACATAGAGATACAAAGCACAAATGAAGAGTAGATGCTGCCTTCCAAATTGTTCTTTGTTTCACATTCAAGCTGCCAGCATAGAAAATGACTGGGTAACATGAGAAATCACTCTTTATAAATTATTATCACTAATAATCTAGATTGCCATCATCTTGTGTTTAGGAGTCACACTCAATATTCTTGCATGACATGAGATGTCCAATATATCTTAATTGGCTGGATAGATAGATACAAAAACATAATTTATTAGCCTGGGGTGTAGATATGGCCATTGTAGCATATGGAAGACAGTAGACAGAAAATCTGTCAAAGCTGCCAACAGTAATATTTGAGTTACTTACTTGAATCTTGATCTGTTCTATCCTGTATGAGGACATTTTTGATTTATGTGTTTAATGAAACCTGCACTGAAGCAGCAGAATAGCATGAATTTTAAAAATCTGCTTCATAGGATAAAATCGAAGGAACTTGAATCCTACATTTATTAGAAAATGATAGATAATCTTAACAGATAACATAATGGTAACTGTAACAAATTAGAGTTCTTCAGAAAAGCTCAAATCAGATAAAATGTCTCCCGGAAGATTAACCAGTGGTCTAATGGGAAGTTTGGATTCAAAATATGCAATAGAGTAGGAGACATAAATTATAGAAGAATATGCATTTTTCAAGTTTAATTTTAAACTTACATATTCTGAATAAAATAATGAAGTATTATTAGCTATGAGATTAAATATAAGTAATAATAATGAGGTATCATACAAAAATTAAATAACAACAGTATGGAGAGAACAAATTATTATCATTCATGGAGGCTCTGGGGATAGAAATCCTCATGAAGAAAGTTTGTTAATTAGAAGTCTATAATAACCTCTGTGAAGGAGAGGAAGCAATAGTGGTTTTAGGGATATTAAGAGAAAGATGCTGAGACAGTCATCAGGGACCAGCTTCTGGAGAAGGCATACGTAAACTTAGATGTTCCCTTCAGTTGACAGAAGTACTTGGCTTTAAACTGCGAAAGACATCATTCTCAGGAGTAGGAAGGAGAGCTTTGGTTACAAAGGGACAGTCTAGGCAATATACAGATCATCCAGTATAACCTCCCAGTCAGGTAATTACTAAGTGTGTTCTAGATATGTTGAGCCTCACCAGATTCATATCTTTCTCTTTTCCTAGAGTAAATTCTAGAAGACATAAACTTACACAGATCCTGTTGCTAGTGGTTGGAGAGCTGTGATTGACTATCTTCTTCTCCCTCTATTTTCCATTTTAGGTTCTTTCTCAGTATTGACCAGCAACATTCCTCGTCCACAAAAACTGTAGGGTAGGTAACCCTGTGCGGTTTGAGTTCACTTCACATCCATACCCTTAATAAGTTAGGAAGACTTCATCAGGAATGAATTTCTTCAATATACCCCGATACCGAAATATATTCCTTCTGTTCACATTTCGTGGGACAAGCCGTAGTTATCTGTCCATTTTCTCCATCAGCTAAGTGGTCATTAGAGACAGATACTACACCTATAGCTATGAACTATGTTGAAACCTATTAGTTGAGACTCCTGGAAACTTTAGCGACCCATCCTTTGATGACAACAATGCTTACCATATTTTGACATTCTCCCACTTGTCTGTCACTATTTTCCAAGCAGCTTTCCATCTCCAGTGCTGTGTAAGGAGGCCGGTACCCTGACAACAGCTCAACTTTGGCCCCCAAGTTCCAAGCACAGACACTACTGGGTTTCTTCACAATGTTTCCTGACCTCGGAGTTCTGAGAAATGTAGTCTCCCATTTTAAACAGCATACATAGCTAAGAGGATAGAATGTGAAGTTTCTAGAAGACCCAATTATCTCAAGTGTTCTACTCCTCCATACTATCCATTTTATTAGTGCCAAAGATGCTGGGATATGCTTCTAGGGGAGATAAGACATCAATGGTCTCTACCGAACTGTGAACCTTATGAACCACAATGCTGACTGCCAGGCAAGATGTACTCATTGGTGCAAATGTGACACTATTATTATGGAAGTAACCAACTATTCCTAGGTTGAATTTGATGCCTGTTCCACAGTAGGATGCTTTGAACCCAGTCAAAACACTATGGTTGCTGAAGACAGCAGTCCTAGAAGGTAGAGAATTTACTGCTGTTATTTAGCCACAATGATGTAGTACCAAACTGCATTCTGTTACTATGTTTGCTCATAGATAAATATATTAGCCTTCATTAAAGATACTTCTCTTTTCAGTAAACAGTGGTTTGTTCAGATAGTCGTGGATGTTCAAGATGCTCAGAATAAGTGTCACCTGAACACTCAGACATAAACAGAGCATTAATACCACTTCTTCCAAGGTCCATGGAATAACTCAGAAAGAAAGTATAGATAGAATGTACAAGCTTGAAGACAGAAAGATAGCTACAAAATGTTCTCCTTAGCTAATGGCAAAGTCATTACAAACACCATCTCACATCATCAACAGTTACCTGCACGGAACCTACACAAGACTGCCCCTATCAATAATCAGTGATAACTCAGAGAAGGTCTAATGGAGAACTATCCTTTTCTGCTCAACTACTATTACTAGTGGAGTCTACGAGAACAGTCAATGTCTTCAGCTGTGTACATGACGGTGACCCCACACCACTGTCATAAAAATGGTTCTAGTTAGAATAGGTGTGTTAAAAATTAAATAAAAGGGAAAGGGATCTTTAGGGATGAGAGAGAGTAGACAAGAAGATAAACAAGGGCTGGTAAAACAGCAAAGAGAATGCGCTATTATATGAATGAAATTGCAAAAAAAAAAACAAATTAATTGATTAATCAATAGAATAGAAAAAGAAGGAAAATTTGTTTTATTCAAATGTAGAGAATTACAAAAAGCAATAATAATTTATGCCACACTTACAGAATATTCATAAAAGACAATCATTCTGTCAAAATAATTACTTTTGAAAGCAGAAACACTGTGCATTATACATATGAGTCAGTCTCCATGCCTGTATAAAAATGACCTAGTTGATATTTTGAAATGCAGTTTACCTTATCATATTTTCATACTAAGTATGTAGTAAGATGTATGACAGTGTCTTCTGATGAGATCAGAGCAAAGCCAAGAAAAATATCCATGCAAATATGTTCACTCTATTAATATGTAGTGAGTTTGTAGCTTGCATTTCAAAGTAGAGTTTCCTTTTCCTAGATATATATTTGTAACTATCTGAATGTACAGGTTGATATACATTTCTAGGAGAATGTATACAGAATTTGGAAAAACGAGAGGGAAAATATTGGGGGAAGGGGGATTTATCTAGTTACAGGCTGTTCTAATAGCATTAACTGATATCAGTGAGATAAAGAAAGGAGGATTTGGGGGAGGGTGGTGAAAATTAAATGTTGCATTTAAACAAGTGAAGTTAAAAATCCCCAATATACCTTTATGTCTATGGGCTAGGTAGTAACATACAGGATTAGCTGCTGGTGGACTGGTAGTTACATACAGGATTAGTTGCTGATGGACTGGTAGTAACATACAGGATTAGTTGCTGGTGGACTGGTAGTTATATACAGGATTAGCTGCTGGTAGACTGGTAGTAACATACAGGATTAGCTGCTGGTGGACTGGTAGTTACATACAGGATTAGTTGCTGAAGGACTGGTAGTAACATACAGGATTAGCTGCTGGTGGACTGGTAGTTACAAACAGGATTAGCTGCTGGTGGACTGGTAGTTACATATAGGATTAGCTGCTAGTGAGCAGGGTACAAATATTTGTACTTGCAAGTAGTAAGAAATATGACATGTAAGCAATACAAGTAAATTAGGACAGTGTGTATAGATTATAATACTGATCCTGGCCCTATAGTAAGAAGAGCTGCCATTAGGTAGAAATCAATACAAATTTAAAAGAAAGAGGAATACCAACTGGGTAGAAAGAAATTTAAAGCAGTATATCAATAAGTACAGGATTCAATTAGTCTGGAGTAAAAAAAAAAATTAGTTATCAACTAGAAAGCACTGTAGCCACAATTAATTATTTACATACATACATACATACATACATACATACATACATACATATGTGCATACATACATACCTATTCTAATAGCACTGTAAATGTAGGCATAATGGACTGGAGAGATGGCTCAGCGGTTAAGAGCACTGATTACTCTTCCAGAGGTCCTGAGTTCAAGTCCCAGCAACCACATGGTGGCTCACAACCATGTGTAATGGGATCCAGTACCCTCTTCTGGTGTGTCTGAAAAGAGTGTCAGTGTACTCACATAAAAATAAATAAATCTTTAAAAAAATAAAAGAGCAGGCATAAATATTTTCAACAGAAAAAATAATAAGCTGGCAGGTTATTTAGCTTGATGTGACCACTGGATTTAGCAATGTGGAACTTTCTCATTGTCATTTCTTGTATCTATTAGAAGGAAGATCTAGATTTTCTTTCATTGTTGTTGATGTTGGTGCTGGCATTGTTGCTTGTTTGCCTAGGGTTTGATGTTTCTTGGTTTGTTTTGATCACTCAGGCAAGGACAATTCATGGAAGCCAAAACTGTAAGATGGAAATGCTAATTGACTTGACTTTATAATGATCTAGTTGTCTATATGTATCTTTATGCTGTAAGACAAAATGCATAAAAAATATATCAGTTCAAAATAATTAACTTATCTTAAAGAGTGCCTTGGGGAAGGGATGGTAGGTGATTCTACTGTATAGTTGAAGAGTAGCGAAAGGTTTCTGGAGGTTGTCTCTTTTACATAGAGCAACTAAGACAGATAAAATAATATTTTTCTAATATTTCATAATTTATATTTTACATTTATGGTTTTCCTTTGATGCGTGCATGCATGCACACTACATGTGTGCCTGCTGCATTCAGAGACCAAAGGAGGGCATTCAGTACCATGGAACTGGAGTTAATAGATAGTTGTTATCCACTACATGGGTGCTTGGAACTAAACCTATATGTTCTACAAGAGCATCCTGTATGCTTAACGTCTGACCAACACTTTCAGTCCCCAGCTAAGTTGTTTTTTGTTTGTTTGTTGGCCAGGACTTTTTTTTTTTTTTTGTTTTCTTTATTATTTATTTTATTTATTTAGTTAGTTAGTTTATTTAGTTAGTTATTTATTTTATTTATTTACATTTTAAATGTTATCCCCCTTCCCAGTCTCCCCTCCACAATCCTCTATCCCCTCCCACCTCCCCTGCCTCTATGAGGGTGCTCTGCCACCTACCCACCCACTCCTGCCTCAGTGGCCAAGAGTTCCCCTATCCTGGGTCATCAAGCTTCAACTGGACCAAGAGGCTTCCCTCCAGGGATACAGATAAGGCAATTCTCTGCTACACATCCACCCTAATAAAAAATGGGGAAGAGAGCTAAACAGAGAATTCTCAACTGAGGAAACTCGAATGGCTGAGAAGCACTTGAAGAAATGCTCAACATCCTTAGTCATCAGGGAAATGCAAATCAAAACAACCCTGAGAATCCACCTCACACCAGTCAGAATGGCTAAGATCAAAAACTCAGGTGACAGCAGATGCTGGCAAGGATGCGGAGAAAGAGGAACACTCCTCCATTGCTGGTGGGAATGCAAGCTGATACAACCTCTCTGGAAATCAGTCTGGTGGTTCCTCAGAAAACTGAACATAGTTTCCTATGAAACTATGTTCATAGTTATCTGAGGACCCAGCTATACCACTCCTGGGCATATACCTAGAAGATGCTCTAACATGTAATAAAGACACATGTTCCACTATGTTCATAGCAGCCTTATTTATAATAGCCAGAAGCTGGAAACAACCCAGATGTCCCTCCACAGAGAAATGGATACAGAAAGCACAATGGGATAGTACTCAGCTATTAAAAACAATGACTTCATGAAATTCTTAGGCAAATGGATGGAACTTGAAAATATCATCCTGAGCGAGGTAACGCAGTCACAAAAGAATGGACATGGTATGTACTCGCTGATAAGTGGGTATTAGGCAAAGAGCATGTAATACCTATGATACAACTCATGGACCACATGAAGCTCAAGAGGAACGAAGACCAAAGAGTGGATGCTAAATTGTTTTTAATGGCTCCAGCCCCCCAAATAATTTGTAATGGGAGATGGTGAAATATATTAACATTTATTTGTTCATTCATTCATTCATGCATGCGCCCATTCATTCATTGTGAGTGAGGAGAAAACATGGCACACATTAGTACATCAGAGCATAACTATAGTGTAAATTCACTCTTTTACCACATGGATTCCACAGGCCAACCTCAGTGAGTCATTCTCTCATCAGCAAGGGACTTTGTCTGCTGAGCCATCTCACCAGTGGTAACGTATTGTTTTATAATACTGAGAATGATTCAGAAAAGATGGAGATGTTTGGTCTCAGTTTTCAAGAAGAAGGAGGAGGAGAAAGAAGTGGAAAAAGTGAAGGAGGAGGAGGAGGAGGTGGTGGTGGAAGAGGAGGAGGAGGTGGAAGGGGAGGAGGAAGAGGAAGAGAAGAAGAAGGAGGAGGAGGAGGAGAAGTCTGCAATGGAAAATATTTACATTCCTAAGTTTCACAGGAAATTCTTCCACAAAATAGAAGGGAGGATAAATCGTTTGCAAAGGAGAAAGATTTTCACTTGGGTAGAAAGAGGAATACATCCTACTCTAAAGACTTTTATTATCTTCGTTGTCTCAGTTCCTTGTATCATTCTCAACTGTCTTACTTTCTCCATGGAAACTGGAGGTGCAGAGTTGAATGAACTAGTGAGGGAAAGGTGGTATCCATAGGACTGACTGAGAGGAGAGGGAAAATATCAACACATGGCAGGAGGAGTATCTCTTTAAAATCTTTATGTCGTTTGCTTAGTCAGCTTTCTATTATTATAGCAAACCAAGGAGCAAGCAACTTACAGAAAATTTACTTTGGCTCATTATTTAGAGGGTTTCATCCATAATGGCATGCATTGATTGGCCAAGACAAAGCAGCACAGTATATTGGGAAAACATGATGGAGCAAATCCTCATCTCTTTGCAGAGCAACATAAGAGAAATGTGTTACTGCTCTTATTGATGCCATGAACCTAAGAGTGGGGCCTGAGAATGAGGCCAACTTTACTTAGAGCCTCAGACAATTATTCTTGAGGGTTAAGCAAGGACATATGGACAAATGCTTCATGGGTTTAGTCTGTATACAGTAATGAGTGCATGGAAACATTATTCTAAATAGTAATGGCTAAGATGATCGGTAATGAAAAGGAAAACCCACCCATGTTATCACACCTTGGAGGGGCACAAAAGCACATTCCAACAACAACCTATGTTACAGACAAACAGAGATTGTAAGACAATTGTTTACTTGGAGTTGTCTTACAAGTCCACACAGCTTCATTCATAGACTGTGTTCCCACAAAGAGGAAGAGGTGCAGTTCTCATGATTTAATACAGAGGCACTATGGAAGACCCAAGGACTTCCTGTGGAGAATCACCTTCAACCTTGCCATCAGTTCCCAGCAAAGCAAAGCTGGGTACCACATCTTTAAGCATGTGGACCTCTGGGAGATGATGGTCCTGATCCAAACTACAGAATTTGTGTTTAAAGAATAAAATGGTAAAATTCTAAGATGTTGAGAATTATAGATAACGGTGAAGAGTTACTGGGAGACACACTTGATGACACTAAGACTTTCCACGATGTTTTGCATGCCTAATTTCTATTCTTTTAGTTTAAACAAACCACGAATAAGATATGCTTTCACCCATTTTCCAGTTGAGGATGCTGGAATTTAGTGATGTGAAGCAGTTTTCTTCAGGCTAAAACCAATGAGTAAACAGTAAGCTGTGATCCATAATCAATGTAAAACTTCATACATGTCTTTTAGACATTGAAATCTATTAGATGTCTTAATTTAAGGAAGACGCATAAAGGTTTGAGGGACATAAATCTGACTAATGAAGATCTGAATGGAAGAGCAGAAACATTTGGAAGCAAACCAGCTTTGAGAGTGCTGCAGTTGGCAGCACTTGATAAACTATGAGTCAGTGCAGGACATAGACCAGAAATTTGTAGGTGTGCAAGTGAGATTGAGAGTATTGACCCAATATGCAGCTCCTTGTTCCCTTTCTTCCATCCCCGATTACTCCTATCCTCCAAACGTTCAATTTTAAAGAAGTCACCACCATATCTCTCTGCCTTTGCTTTTCCAGCATTTCCCATAACTTCAGTGAAAAGGGAGAAGTGACAAAAAGAACAAAAGAGAATCTAATGGCATCATACAGCCTAAGACAAAGTCAGTTGCTTTGTCTGAATAAAACTCAAAGTTAGCATGGCCACCCTGATATCACAAAGCATTAGGAGGGAGTTTTCTGGTCCTCTAGGATATATAAAGCAACCAGTTCAAAATCGCTTCCCATGGGCTCATGGTTTTCTCAATGCACACTCCTCCCTTGACTTTTTATATACTTTGTGTATGTAAAGAACATGAAAAATTTACAAATATTTGAAAGAAAATAATCTACTATTAATTTTAAAACAATTTCCTTCTGTGACAATGCCTCAGTGTTCACCAAATGTTTGCAATAAGCAGAAAAATTCGCTGAACAGGTGTAGCTTCCTCAGTGAATGCCACAGCAGGAATACACACAGCATTTTATATATGTTTGGGCCACTGAAACAAAGTGTAAAATAAGGGAAATATATGATTGTTCAGATGTGTTCGAGAAAGCCATTTGCCCAATGGTAGGTAATGCTTATTGAGGAGGACCAGGAAACACAAGGAAAGAATCATGAATCACCCCATAATTCTGTTGCCACCTGTACAACCACCGAAGAGGCAGAACTTAATAAAATGTGAATTTGTCTTGAGGGCAGAATATAATTTCATGTACTTTTTGCCATGGGGATCCGTTTATTCCTTTTTCACAAACAGTCTCTTTGTTTTTTTCTTTAAAGTGTGCTATACAGTATGCATTTATTTCTCTTTCTTCTTCCCCCCACCCTCCTAGTATAAGTAGGAAAATCCCTGAACAGATGTTGTGTTAAGATTGCCAAACTCATTTTGCTTTTGATGTTTCATGCTCAAAGCTAGTTTCTGGAGAACGCACTGGTAGAATGAACCTCTTGTTGCATACTGTACACTTAAGAGCAGAAAGACAGTTGGAAAAGAAATGTAATCCAGTCAGCTCTTAAAAACATTAGTGTCATTGAGTATTCAAAGATAAGCAGAAGGGGGAGGCTGAAAGGGTCGCCAAAAGGTGATATACAGCCTTCTTTTCCAACATTGTGCTTATTCTGCTATTAAAAATCATGTTGTATTATAAAAAAACCTAACCATATCAATGAGATATTCATACTAGGGAGAAATTTAACATACGTCCATAGATGCATTCTGATAAACATTAAAGGTTAAAACAAACTGCACACACACAAAAAAATAGTTAAAGCAAACAAACAAACAAAAAACAAAACCCAGCAAATCCCTCTACAGCCAGTTGACAATGGAACTGCATAGGTTCAGCCTTCATCTGCTGAACATAAACATACATTTCTTCCTATTGAATATCCTCTGAAGTAAAACAGCATACTACAATAAAGCCTCTGAGAAAAACAATTCTCTTCTTAAAACACAGCACCTCTAGTCTGACCAGGAATTATGACAGTTAGTGATGTGCTGATAGCAGAGAGATGAGAAGCAGTCAGGCTCAGATGCCTCCATGTTTATGAAGAAACATCTACCATACCCGAGTGTGTTCCAGAAAACCTGAAGCAACAGAAGATGATGCTGGAATTTGTAGATTTCTGGGAGGCTATTGAGAGAAACACCAATGGTTTTTCAGCAGTCTGGACTTGTATAAATATTCACTCTGGGATTCGTAGACCTGCCATTCCAAGTGCTATGGACTTGGAGCGTTTAACACTACAATTTCTCTCAAGGTTCTGATGTGAGAAGTTTAAGATCAAAGTTGGGTAAGACGGGCTTTCTTCTGAGATCTCTGCTCTTGGTCTACACAAAAGCATCAGACTTCATGATTCTTGTGATTTTCAAACTATAGTTTGTTACTTCATAGATAGTTGGCTTCATGATCTTCCTCATAGTTCTTAGTCTTAGACTGATAAGACACAAGGGTAGGCACCTTATCTCCAAATAAAGTCAAATCCAGCAGTATTAAAGTTTGGACCTTCTATGTGATTTTGAGTGGGACAGAGTTACAAGATTCAACTCCTTATTCAGAAGACAAACTGACCTGACACTAAGCACTTGTTCAATTCCCAAAACTGAGTTATGTACTTGGAATACACAGAGTAGTCTCTGGCACTTGTCCTCTGGAGATTTCTGAAGAGGTACAGCATAGGATTTACTATAGAGCCTCATTTTAAAGCCTTTCAGTCATTCTTCGATGGATAAGAGTCCCCAAATATTAAATAAATACAAATGACTCGATAACCAAGTCTGTTGCTAAAACACAGCAAGAAACTAAGTGTGTGACATTTCAGCTATGGTTTGAAAAGTATACAGGAACTCACAGACAGAGAAATGATAAGGAGAATGTCAACTGCAGTCTGTAACACATGTCACATTGTAGTGAGACACAGTCATGGCTCATGGTGTCTCAAAGGAGCCATCAAAGCACAAACCAAAGAATCAGAGATGAAAGTAACTGAAAGGCTCCAAGAGCTGTCATACATTCCAGAGAATCAAAGGAAATTTTAAATTATATATAAAATTCAATTTTAAAATGGAGTCTGTATGGATTTTTCATAACACAATTTTGTTCTAGCTGCAAAGTCCAAAAACAGTATTCCAAACTTCCCAACAAGGATTTCCATACAGCTAGGTTGATGATACATTCCCAAACCAGCTATATAACTCAAGCATGAGGACCTGACTAAAAAAGACATAAAACAAAGCAAATCAAAACAAAAGCCTCAGTGTTTCTGTAACACTGAGCATTGGTAGACTGAGGCAGAGAGATCCCTGGCTCACTAACCAGCTAGTCTATCTACCACTCATTGCATACAGTATTCAGAATCTATCTCAAAATATATGGTGTGAATAAATAAAGGCACCTGAAAATGACCTCTGGCCTCTACACACACACAACACACAACACAACACACATGGAGAGAGAGAGAGAGAGAGAGAGAGACAGAGACAGAGACAGAGAGAGACAGAGAGACAGAGACAGAGACAGAGAGAGACAGACAGACAGAGACAGAGAGACAGAGAGAAAGAGAGAGGGAGGGAAGGAGAGAGAGAGAGAGGCATAGGCAGAGAAAGAGAAAGAGAGAGGGAGACACAGAGAGACAGAGACAGAGCAACAAAATGACAGAGAGAATTGTCTATCATCAAAAATCCTGATTTAAGAATTTGTTACTAGAAACATAATTGGGTGATATGTAAGATCATATTAACACAATCACACATGCATGTAGAGAGAGTTTTATGTACAGAAGATATAGGTCTATCAGGGACTCTCACCACATGTAGAAATTACTCAGAAAGGTTTGTCTTCATTCATCTAAGAAGAGAAAGCTCAAGGTACTTTCTTCTGGCTCAGACAATAAAAAAGATATATTTTTCAGTAAGGACAGTTAAATTACCATCATATGCAACTGTGCATTGTGTGCAGTCACCACCTGAGGACCGTTACTTTTGAGGAGGATCCATTCCAACTTAGTTTATTATCATAGTCAGCTCAATCGCATAGTCCTTGAAATGGCACTCATGTAGCACAAATGGAATTCAGAGAACTAAGAAAAGAAGAGAGCTTTGCACTAAGATACAATTACATCTGACTCTTGCGGTTACTTTGCCTCTTAATGCCCCATATTCTGCCTTTGTCTCTCAACACTACTGGGCTTATTTGTAGCACATTTTATATCAAACATCCAAGGCAAAAACAAGCTTTGTTAACTGATGCCTAAAAGTGTCTAGCCCATGACTGACCTGTCCCTGAGGCATGCAATATTTCTATAATGTGCCTATTCCTGTGACCTGTCATTTTAGCATAGTGCCAACCAGCAAGCTCAGGAAATCAGCTGTTAGCAAGGTAACAAATTCCAGTTTGAAAATACCAAGTATCATGAAGGTCTCATCTCAGCAGATCATCATGAATGTACAGTAGGTTCTCATCTTTGTCTCCAAGCTATGTTCTTTAAAAAAAAATGTGGTGAATGCAAAGGTTTAAATGCTGGGTGTTTCCTGCTTTAAAAGTCCCTTGCTCTGTAAAGCTTGCTTGTTTGGGGGTAACACATTGTACTCATAGGTTTTGAAAATGCACTTGACCAAGACTTTAGACTGCTGACCAGTACCACCTATGTCAAGAGAACTTGCTACCATGCAATAACCTTTCTAAATAAATGAGTGTGCAAGGTGCCTACTACTACCCAACCCTCTGGACCTTGGCTTCTTAAACCTGGCTAAAAGGAAAGAGGAAAAGAGATGTGGGTATGCTAAGGATCAAAGGACACTGTTGTGAAATATCTCAAGGTCTTTGCCATACTCTAAGTGTCTTATTAAAAATGTCCCCAGAAATAGAAGTAGGGATTAGAGGTCGGTTATGTTATTCATAGTCAGTGCTCTATCCAGTCACCTAGGCTCAATATTCAGTAGAGCACTAATATTTTTTTAACCTTGGCTAAGTCTTGATGTCTACTACAAATAGAGACATTTCAACTATTTTCATAGTGGGCAAGCATCTCTAGCTTGCCTTGTCTCTATGCCAACACATGATTTTTTAAATGATAACAAAAGCGGAGTGTTGGTGAACATTTCACATGCTGTATAGCATTCTGCATACATTTATACATACCCAGAAAATTATTTACTTTCAAAATGTGATGATAGTTCTATTGGTCAGAATAATAATTTCAACTTGTTAATTAAAGAAATTACAGACATGCATAGAGGTTTTTTTTTTAAAAATTGACAGTTATTAAAGATAATTGAAGATAAGTGCAAATTAACCATTAAGTATTTAAAGTCTTTATTTAAGGACATGGGATAGAAATTGTAATAACAGCCAAATTGCCTGTGTTAATGGTCTTCTGATTTGTGCTATTATCCATTCTTGTTAGCCATTATTCTAAAGCTACATTTCCACGTAAAAAATAAAAGAAGAAAAATGTGCAGACACGTAAACTGAATTCAGAGAACGCTGTGATGAGAGAGAATAGTTTCAGGTTGCCAAGGAAATGTGATCTTCTATATGCTGTGTTTAAATGGCTTTCTACTTGGCAAACTTATCCTGGCCTTGTGACATTTAGAAAGAAGTAAAAGTTGAAATTATGTTTAAATGTATATGAACCAAACGAACATCAAAATGCACATAATGCAGATAATGAACATGTATATTCAGTCAACACATTGAATTATCTCACTGCCATTTCTAAGTAAAAGCAAACTTAATATAGTGGCTAAGAATAGTAGGCAGACTGTATACTGGGGAACATGAATTAATAGTGGTGTGAAGAACAGAAAATTTCAGAATATTGTTAGATCTCACTTTTATACTATAAATGTGTTGGCTTTACTTAATGATAAATTGATTATCAAATGTGTATGAGTAATTACTCTACATAGGTAACAGAATTAATGATTAAAGATTTTATTTTCTACTTTCATCTTCACCTTTCTAACAAATAAAACACAATAGAGAAGAATCTGGGCCCACAAAGGCACTGTGTGTACCACTTGCTACAACATAAGGAAACAATGCTATGTTTATTTTTCATAGGGCCAGGCAAAGAAGCCCAGAAAGATTGGATATATAAACAAGGTCTCTCTGGCCAGTTGTGTACATTTCTGTTTGACTTCTAAGAATATGCAAAATGAATTATTACAAAAAGGAACTGTGAATAGTATCTGGATGGCTATGTTGTGCTTTCTAACACGATGTCTTCTGAAGGCTGGATCAGTCAAGCTTTTCCATTCAAGTCTGACTCTGTTTTAAACTGATCTACCATAAAGCCCTTTCCAAAGGCACCACCTGTCTCATTTGACTCACCCTGAATGATTTAAATACAAAATTCATATTTATTCTATGCTATACTTTTATTTACTTAAAGTTCACTTTTTAAGAGAAATACAAAGTAGAGTACAGAATGAGTTCCAGGACAGACAGGGCTACACAGAGAAACCCTGTCTCAAAAAAAAAAAAAAAAGAGTTTCACATGACCTAGGTCTGTAACCAGAGTTTTTTTCAGAACTAAATAAATCCCTGCTGTGGTTCATTGGGTTCCAGCTCTCCATTTTCACCCTCAGATTGTCCAGGTGCTGCTGCATACCAGTTTGTAAAGATAAAGCGAAGTCCAGAATGGTTGGGTTACAGCTCTTTTTGAAGAAAGCCTTCTCTGGAGATCTTCAATGAAACAGCTTGTCTCATACCTTTTATTCGAGGTGAATCAAGGGCTATACATGAACCTTGGAGAGTGAGATGAGGTTCTTCTTAGGTTGACGTTTCATTAGCCAACACTTTAGTTTCTGGTATACTTCATTTGCATAGAGAGACATTCCTAGAATCCCAGCTACTTGCTGGGCAGATTCTTATTGGCAAAGAGAAAGTTGAACTTGTAGGTTTGCCAAAGACTTCATGACCTTCCTCAGATAGAGGATGTGGGAGAGGGCTTCCCAGAAAGGGTCAGGCAGAGAAAAGGAAGCCCTGCTGGAAAAGGGAGTCCTCCATTTTGCACCTGCTCAGAGGAACTGTCCCAACATGGTAGACTGGGACCTTAAATAGCAAGTTTTCCCCTGCACTCTGCAAGTGGACCCTGCACTTTGAGAATCTTCACTGTCAGGGTAACACACACCTGTCTAATCCATGAAATGTTCAAGACAGAGGTGGAGTTCATTTTAGATCAGTCTTGTTTACACTGACAATTAGGCTTTCTTGTTAAAAGAATGACTTACATATTTTGAAGGACTCTCACACACAGTAGCCAGGCCCTCAACTCAGCTCCAAGTTCCAAGAATCCAGGTTATTTGGAGAGTGCAGAAGAATGCATGTTTACTCTACCTCAACCAACAGACTCTGCAGTTTCAAAAATCAGCTTGTCTCCCATTCATGTACTAAGCTAAATACAGAGGACATCTACAAACATGCTAAACTATATGGTAGGGAGGGGCCTATGGATCCCCAGTCTTACACGAGAGCTATAGGCAACTGAGTAGAGCTAGGAACTAGGAACAAAAGAGGTGGCCCTCTGAACACACGAATTGATTGTCCAATGTCCAACGGTCATTTAAAACATGAAACTATTAATATTATATAGAATCAACAAGCTATATCTTGGAATACATACATACACACATACGTATATATATACATACACACACACACGCACACACACACACACATATATATATATATATATATATATATATATATATGCAACAACAATTAATTTTAGAAAGAGTCCATGAACTAGAAGGAGAGCAGAGATGCGTATATGGAAGGATTTAGAAGGAAGAAGGAGATGAGGAAAATGTTATTAAAATACAATCTCAAAAATAACAAATAACAGCAAGAACTTGTCTAAGGAAAATACTAACTTTCTATTCTGTTCCCAGTGAAACTTCCTATTTTGTCCTTAGCTGCAAAAATTGCAGCTTGATGTATGTCATTCTCCTGAACTCGGGTCATTTTATGTCTTAATCCTGTGTCCCTATCAACAAATAGGAAGTTACCACCTAAATAAAGTTGCTCTAGCTGGTGAGATCTTCTAAACTGTCATTCTTTATTTGTTCCTACAAGCAATTCTTATACAGTCTTACAAGGCCAAGTTATATGATGCACGTAATTATGGGTATTGACATTTAGTAAATGTCAATGAACTTTGAACTACATGTAGGAAATTATTTCTTTTAATAAGAATGTCTATTTGTTGTGAACTAATATAGGAAGCTTATAAAATAGTAAGTTTTCACATGGTTCCTTCAAACATCTTTATGGTTAGGGAATGGCTTCTCCACTAACATAATAAATTGAATTGAACGAAATATATACTAAAAAAAGCAGGATTATCAGGGCAGTTCTCAGGTGGCTTCACTGACCTCACTAGAGGGGATCAGTGAAGTCGCAAGGACGGGCTGGGGTAGGGGCTTCTCAAAGGGGAGAAGAGAGCAGTTGTGATGTAGAGGCGAGGTATTGAGGTTATAGCCTTAATTGGTGAGATTAAGATCTCATAGTTGGGTCTTATGTCCAGTAGTGAGTTTGGAATCTGGAGATAGTTGCTGGCTTTGTCCAGTGTTTTCTGTGGGCTTTGGCAGCACAGGCTCGTGGCCAGGCCATCTTGCTTTGTCCCCAACCCTCCAGCCTAACAGTCATCCCATGCCCCATCCTCTTCTCTGCTCCTCTTTGTACATCTCCTCACCGAACCTCCCTCCCATTACTCAGCACTTCGTTCTGAAGCAGGGAAACGTTTGACTGGTCAATTATGAGTTGCTAATTTGTGGTTTAATTGCCTGAAAATCTGAAGTACTGGCTACTGATTTTAGAATACCACAAGAATATGTTCACTTTTCTATCATTTTGAACATGAAATACCTTAAACAGAAACTTGTAACTCTGGACGGAATTCTTGAGCTGTCAGCAACAGTCTCGTGGATTTATTAGTTTCAGTATTGAGGAAGAAATACTATTTCATTGCTCCAGTTTTACTTTCAGTTTCATTCCTAATGGAAAACAGAGCCTGGGGTCACCTGCACTGGCACGTTTCTCAGTCTCTTCCATTTGCCACCTGGCTGAGAGCAGGTGTGTTCACTAACACACCGTAGGCTCAGTATCAGTACTGGTGAAGTGTTTATTCCCTTGTAGAACCGAAACAACTACTCAATCATTAATGATTAATTAGTGATGAAGTTTGAGAGCCTAGCATAGAGACTATGCGTTTTGGTCTATGGCATGCCCTTTTGACACATACATACAGTTAATATGTTTGTAATCTTGTTGATTAATCTTATTGTTCTAAATAGATGAAAAGACTATCTAAAACAACTCAGACATTCGTATTCTTGCATATCACATAAACTTACTGGGAGTATTTTGTATCAATTATAAATGGACTTGTTTTATTAATGTCTATTCAAGTAATTTACTGTAAGCATGTAGAAAGGATATTAAAATTTTAAGTAATTTTTTTAAAATTCTGCAACTTTGACAAATTTACTTCTTTGTTCGAATAGTTTGTCAGTCTTTGTGATTTCTCTCTATATAAAATCATATCGTCTCCTGTGAATGACAGCTGTGGTATGTTTTAATGCTTTAAATGGACTTTTTATTTTGATTGTTTTGGTTTAGCTTCTAGACATTTGTTGATGAAAAGCAGTGAAGATGGCCTCCTTGCCTGTCCTGGATCTTACAAAGATTTCAGCTTCTTTCTACTCAGTATCATTTAGTGATTGGCTTACCATAAATGGGCTTTATATCTTAATGCATGTCTCCTCTTTTGCCTAATTTGTTCAGAGTTCTTAATCATGAAGTGTGTTGGGAACATGCCAGCGCTGTGGAATGAAGCCCCACATGCCTGTCCCAGTTCACTGAGGCTCTGAGTGGGACAGGACATGTGGGAAGTGACTGCACATCTTCCCCCACAGTCCGATGGGCAGGTTGGGGGACTGTGGGAAGCCTCTGCGGCCCTGCCCGTGGGTGGGGGAGGGGACCATTCCCAGGGAATGTGCAGCAGCTGTCTCCATGGGTTCTCTAGCTCGGGGCAACGGAAGTCGCTGCAGGGTGCCTCAGACAGGTTAGCAGGAGCCCAGCTGGGGTTGCCGCCTGACAGGACTGGGTTGGCTGCTTTGGGCGCCGGGCTAGATACTTAGGCTTGGGTAAATGGGTACCCTCTGGGAGCACTGGGATTCCCTCAGCAGCGAGAGATTAGCCTCGGCTCATTAATAGAGGACCGGATCCCTCCCTTCCCAGGGTGGGTCCAGATGAAGAGACAGTCCATAATTCTAAGACGTTTATTTTCATCGTGTGGAAAGTGGCATGGATGGAACTGTACCTCCCGCCTCTCCTAGAGAGACGGGGCAGTTATAGTAACTGGGAAGGGGTGTGGCTAAGCCTCTAGGTGTCTCACTAACATGGGGACGGCTTGGGGCTGTGTGGCCAGGTCTCTACCAAGGTGTGATATGTGACTGTGGCTGGAGCCAAAAAGCCTCCTGGGAGCTTTGGCATAACATTTCTGGTCCCTTGCGAATTACTTCGCGGGGTCTTCCAGAGTTTGCCTGTGCTCAACCGGTGTGCCAGACTGCCTGCCAGATCACTGCCACACAAAAGTGAATATTGCCTAATGCCCTTTCAGTATCAAGTGAAATTACCATGTGGTTCTGTACCTTATTTTATTAATATGACACAGCAATTTGTTGATTGGTTCATTTTAAACCATGCTTTCATTGCCAGCTTGAATACTGCTTAGTTTTGGTGGATATTTTTTTAGAAGGGAAGCTGAATTCAGTTCATAATTTGCTGATAATATCTGCATGCATTCTTTCAGGATATTCATCTACAGTGGTCTCCTTCACTCCTCTGTTCCTTATCGTGTCTTAGGATATCTGAGTAGTGCTGGCCTTCAAGAGTATCCTGGGAAGAATACTCTCCTATTCTAATTCTTGGAATAATTTAAGCAGATTTATTTACACCTTGAATGATAAGTAGAGCTGATGAGTGAAGCTGGTGAGTCCTATGCTTATTTTTTTTCTGTTTTTGATGTGAGACGTCCTATTACTCATTGAATTTTATTACTTGTCATTGGTCCACTTAGGTTTTCTACTTTTTGATTGGTCATTCTTGGAAAGGTGCATGTGTCCCAGAATTTCTTTATTTCTGCCAGACTAGTAAATTCATTGGAATAAGTTTGTTCATAGTTGTGTTATATCAATGTATTATTAATAATATCTAATGATCCTTTATATCTGTTAAGTATACTACCCATTTTCATTATTATTCTAGTCTCCTGTTACTCTAACTAAAAGTTTATCTATTGCAGTTGCTCTTTGAAGGAACCAGAACAGAACTCTTTTTCATTTATTTTGTTATGATCAATGAATGCCTTTCTTTCCTTCCTTCTACAATGTGGAATGTGATTTCTGCTTGTTTCTATGGTTCCTTGATATACAGTGTTGTGGGTTGTTTTGTTGTTTTATTTTTTTTCCAGTTGATATCTGAAGTGGAAATTTCTGGTTTCATTGGAGACTCAATTGTGTCGTGTGATGTTTTCTGGAAACTGTCGTTTAAGAGAATGTGTTTTGCTGAAGCAGACATATGGGAAGATGTTTTGCTGAGAACAGGCATATGGTGTTTTTCTGGAGGCAACCTGAAAGGGGGACATGTGATGTTTTGCTAGAGCAGATGCTAGAGAGCACACATGATGTTTGGAAAGAGTATGAATATAACCCAACAGAGTAGATGACCTAACAGAGTGGATGGTATTGGTTTACCCTGCCATTTTTTTGCTGGTCTTCATTGGGCATTGCTAATGCTGGTCTTCTCTGACAATCCTTTGTGGTATTGGTTCATCTTGCCACTCTTTGCTGGTCAGTATTTGTCATGACATCATAGAGAGAAATGCCACCAAAGTACTTCTGGTGGTATTCCAGAGGCTTCTTGCTGCTTCTACAGGCCGACTGGCAGAACCTCAAGGTTTCTTCTGGATCGACCTGCTGTTGCTGATTCCTGAATGGTTGCATGAGGATCAAGCTACCTTTGCTGACTCATGTGAACCAAATGGTTGATATCCCAATGATGCAGATTGTATTCACTCCAAACAAATCTACATCCTCCTTTGCCCTATGAACCTTTCATTTCCACTGCCTCTGGTGGGTGGTGGGCTAGAAGGGAGGTTAAAGCTTTTAAGAACCTTATTAAAAGTAGGTTTTGAAAAATAAAAGCCTATAGATATCTTTGTTTAATTTGTTTTTATTTTGTGAGTGGGTGTGTGGAATTTATGTGTATATACAGATATATCTGTGCACATAGAAGCCAGAGGAAAACGTGATGTGTCTTGCTTTAGTACTCTATGTCTCACTACACCTGAAGCTCACCATTTTGAATAGGGTGGCTGGTCAGTGAGCTCTCAATGTCTTTCTATCTCTGTTCTCCAATGATGGGGTTACAAGCATTTGTATTCATGTCAAACTTATATGGCTGTTGGGGATTAAAACTTGGTACTCATGCTTGCCAGACAATTCACAAAAAACACCCATCTAGCCTCAGTGTTGTAAGTTAGAGTACATGTCTCTCTGCTTTCACTCACTTGAATAAATATTTTTATTTCTTTCCAGATTTTCTCCTCAATCTGTTGATTGGTTGTTGAAAATGAAAAATTGTACCACCTAGTATTTATAAAACTATCTAACGTTTCTTGATTTTGCTTTCAGTGTGTATTTTTTGAGTCTTATAATGTAGTCTATAATATGATATAACCAGAAGAATGTTCAGCATGCTGATGGAAACAGTGTGAGTTCTGTAGCTGCAGAGAGAATGCTCTATAGACATTTATTAGATCCCTTTCACCTAGAATGAAAGATGTTCCTTTGTTGTTTTCTATATGTCCATAGTTGAAATAGCATTTTAATATCCCTAATTATTATTAGAATATATATATATACACACACATATATATATATCCTTTAAAATATAATAGTAATCCCTTTAGATATATATGGATATGCAAAGATAAAATAGATACAATTCTCTTTTAATTGACTCCTTTGTCATTACACAATAATATTTCTTGCTTCTTGTTATTGTTGATGATTTTGACTTCATCCAATATAAGTATGGCTACTTTGTCTTCTTTATCATACATTGGCATGAATGATCTTATTAATTTTCTTCACTTGCACTCTGTACATGCCTTTGAAGTAAAAACAGTTTCTTGTAATGATATTGAGTATTTTTCTTTCAATCCCATCTAGACACTCTTTCTGGTTGTTGTTTTTGTTAGTTAGTTGTTAGTAAGTACTTTTGCATTGGCACAACCATTATAAAGACAATAGCATTTAAGTCATCATGGGATCAAGTTGCTCCTATTTCTGTACCTCAACTAGCTTTCTGTAGAAAAATAGTTCTCAGATCTTTATGTTGCTTATCGCTGCTATCTATCAACATTTTGGCTTTCTGTTCTGTTCTATGTACCTCTCACTTCCTTCTCTTCAATTTGTATGCACCACTAAGCCATATACCATGCCACCTATTCAGTATCCTGCAAGGACAACTTGCAGCCATCACAGAATCTTCTCTATTCTCCACTGACTTCTGGATGCTGTACTCAGCATGACACTATTTCAAAAGAGGTACTGGGAGAACCAACAGCTGCTCATTCAAAAACAATGAAAAAAATCAGTGATGTGTTGCTTGATCTTGCTGCCCTGGGTGATTTCAATGTCTTATGCCACAAACTCTCCCAGTGTAAATCCGTTCTACATGGTTTACAAAACAAACTACCATTTTCTTAAAATGTCATTAGTATGTAGTAACAATGTCTATTCTTTTTTTGCTTGTATTCCATCCAATCTAAAACCCATCACCATCCCCAGACTGTACCTAGACGTTTGTATATTGATTCATAATTTCATATCTCCCCAGAATTCTAGAATCTTCATTTTTATTGAAAAATTCCTATACTTTTCAGTGCATGATCAAATGTTTCTTCTTTCATAAATACTTCCAAGTTTCCTGAAGCCAATCATTCTTACTTCTCTGTAAGACAGCTTATAGTATGTTGTCTGACGTTTTCATTATTTACACTCTCATTTTTAACTTCTCCTACATGATGAGCTCTTCTAAGGTAAAGACAGCATAATTCATTTCTGCATCCTTGACAGCACATAGTCAAATGATGAGAATACGTTTTATTAGCTCCGAAGTTGATTGATCAAGTAAGAGATCGATTATCTGGCAATACTTATAGAAGCCACAATGTTCTGAGTATGTGAAACCTGAGGGCAACAGAAACACTAAGTGAGAAAGATACCAAGGGCCAAATGAACTGATTCTGACTTTCCCAGTAAGCACCCATGCAGTCTCTGTTTAATCTTTAAACAATCCCTCATGCCTTCAGTAACAGATAACATATGATGTACATGTATGTAGAAAACACATATAAATCATGTCTGCTTTAAATGGTTGTGTCAAGGATTTTGTCTCTTAACGTGTCTAACTCCAGACACATAGCCCCCCAATTTACTTTTTTTATTCTTAAGCACAAAGTCCTAGGATGCTCAGAGTTAGCACTAAGGAAACTCTTCTGAACTCATGATCACAAAACCTGTGATGCTCAGAGGCTCTTTCTCCTTTTGAGCCCAGAAAGTACCCTAATAGTAAGGGTACAGGGCTACAGTCCATGTCTCTTCACATGCCACAAGACTTCAGACCATAACATTTGCCAGCTGTAGCCCAGTGTAATGTACACATGAAAAGAAAATGTATCTGGTTTCATTGAGCAGTGCACAGAAACATTATGCCCCAAGAGGCACAGAATACATAAAGGAAGGATGTGTCTTTTCAGCAATCAGATTAGCGAGGAGTACAGAAAATGAACCCTCAAAGGGCTTTCATGGTGTTTTTTGTATTGATTTCTCTCATGATGTCTAAATAGTCTAACGGACAGTGCAGAGCTTCTAGGAGATGATACAGCAACTGAATAATAGTAGCTCAGAGCATGAAAAGGATGAAAAGAGGAAGGAGTTATTCCCTTGTCTATAAGAAGAATCCCATTAGAACTGCTTTTGCTTTCAATAATAACGTTAACATACTGATATAAATGCATCTTGTCTGAGCTTGAGAGCATGTCATTGTAATAGAGGTGCAGAGAGTGTTTATAATTATATAAAATCACATGGCTGGCAGTAGACGAAATCTAAGCTATCTTCAACAATGGGAAAGCTTGGTAACAATCAATGATATGCCCTCACACTCAGGAACCTAAGCCCACTGATAACACAAGTCAGTGACCCCATTGGGAAGAAGCTGTGTGATTTTGTTTTGAATAAGAAAAAAATCACTCCTGTGACTAACCTTTCAAGGAGTCACTTAAGAGAGTAGAACATGCTATTAAAGTAACAAGTATCCTGGAAATCCATTTCTGCAAACAAGAGAGTCCCATCTGGCCATGTCTTGTAACCAAACAGCTTCCAGTAATGGGTTACATCTAATTGAGTTGTTGGCCAAAGGGTCCCCAAGAGAATTCCCAAACAACCCAGGCTGTTGCCAAGACTATAGGTCGCTCTCCACAAGCTGACAGCAAGGCACTCTTGCTGAAGAGAACACCTGCACAACTCAGAGAACATGGAGAAGTTGAGCTGGTATCTACATTGAGCTTTATCCCCACACTCTAGTGCCTTTTGGACAAGAAGGTACTCACTTTTCTATCAAAAGAAAAACATAAACACCACACCAGGCACAAAATCTTTATCCACTATAGTGTACAATTAAAAAGATAGGCTCAGGCAATGGTGAGACAAGTCTTCCAGGAGAGTAAGTAACCAATAAGTGATTTGACATAAGGCCTACTCCAAGAGCTGAAACTTGTCCCTAACACTGGTTTAGTGGCTAAGAATCTGAAACTAGATAGCCTAGAGACCTGAGCGAAAACCACAAAATACTAATCTAAAAAGAAGGCAAAAAAAAAAAAAAATGTAGTGATAAAATGATTTCTGATGATTTTTTGTTATATTCATATTAAAACATTGTCCAGCCATCATCCATCAGCTTCCTCCTGCAGCAGATGGGAACAAATATAGAGAACCACAACCAGACATTATGCTCAGAGTGAGAGAGCTTGGAACAGTCCACCCTAAATGGGATGTCTCCATCAAATCTCTCTCCTCTGAGCAAAGAGAACCCTGTGGAGGAGAAGGTTAAAGTAGTTGAAGAGTAAGAAGGGATGGAGGACCCAAGGAAAACAAGGCCCTCTACATCAACCCAAGCTAAGCTCATATGGAATTTCAGACCCTAAAGCACCATGCAGGGTCCTGTAGGTGTCTGCACTAGGACCTCTGCATGTGTGTTGTCTGCTCCAGTTTACTGCTTTTATAGGATTCTTGGGTATGTGAAAGAGGGAGTCCGAATTTTGTGTCTTCTCTTGGCTACCTTTCCTTCTGTTGGTTTGTCTCCAACTTCAATGTGATATTGTTTTATCTTATATTTTATGTTGCTATTTTTTTTAAATAAATAACTGAAAACATAAAAAATAAAAATAAAAAAATAAAATGAATAAATAGATGGATTACTGAAAACTCAGCCACTAGGGTGAAAGTTAACAACTGAATTGTCATTTATACCTGCTGGTAGAGAAAACTCTCTTTTCTCCCATGGAGTAACAATGGATATATCAACCATTCCAGGGCGGGCTTCATGTTCAGGGATATTTGACTAACATGTAATGGACTCCATAGTGTGTGTGTGTGTGTGCATGTGTGCGTGTGTGTGTGTGTGTGTGTGTGTGTATGTGCATGTGCATGTGTGTGTGCGTGTGCATGTGTGTGTGTGTGTGCATGTGTGTGTGTGTGTGTGCATGTGTGTGTGTGTGTGTGCTCTTTATTTGGTTGCAATTTAGTGGTGTTTTTGCTTGGCTTTATTTTTTGGGTGGTATTTTATGTTTTGGGGGTTGTTCATTTATTTTGGTTTGGGGGTATTTGTTGTTGAATTTGGTTTTGTTTGCATTTTGAGAAAAAAATTAAAGTTGGGTGGGTAGAGATGGGAAGAGGATTTGGAAAAGCATGGGGGAGGATGAGAATATGACAGAAATATTTAAATTTAAAATTGTTTTAATAAAAAAATATTTTTAAAAGGTTTTGTCAACCCCACAAAAGGTGTTGACACTCAAAAAGTCCATTCTAAAAGTACATTGCTCCAGTTTGCAGTACCTTCTTGAAACAAACTAATATTGCACTATACACTTGACAGTTTCCTGGTAGAAAGCATAGCCATCAAGGTTCAGAACAAATTTATTCACTCCTACATTTTTTTATTTAATCTAAACTCCTTAGCATTTTTTCCTTTAGTCTTAATACTTCACTAGGCCAGACCCTTTTAATATTTAAGTATATAGAGATATGCATACCAAGTGTCATTATAAAAATATTTTAATAATTATTGCATAAATTACCATATGAGTATCAATACCTTATTAAAACTTACTGTGTATCTTCAAAAATTTAAAGATGAAATTTAATTTTTAAAAAAGAACATGAAATTTTACTACTATACTTAAAAATCATCAGTTATTATACAAGAAAAAATATTTTTATAAAGTAATTAATTAAATAAGACATTATATTATGCATATTTGGACATACTTATATGCATGTATTTGAATATGTGACTATATTTAAAATGTATATATGTTACTATGTTAGTATTTAGGACTTACAAGCCAGCATTTATTGATGCTAATAATTAACATATTTTCAATTTATTTGAGATCTACAGCATTCAACATAGTATCTGAAATGTAGCAGTTGATGCAGGAATTGTTGATGTTTGTGATGTATTTACAGATTAAGTTACCTACATAAATGTAACAGTTGAATTACAAGTCTCTTAATCTAAAAATGTTAAAGGCTTAAAAATCTACTCTTATCCAATAGGAAAGGATTGTATTACTTTTTAATATAATAAAGACATATGTAAAATAAGTGAAACAATTTGTGAATTTGCTAAAAGCATGTTTCTATCGTACCAGGAAAGTTAGCATCAAAACTTCTGTGCATTTTGCCCTCTGAAGATAATCCAGAATAACGTCTGTGTGAAAAGAGAGACAGAAGACATGTATCAAAATCTTTTATAAGGGCTTTGAGCTGTAGATCAGTCTGTGAATAGTTCTAAAGGCCAGAAATGGATTCTCTTATACAGCTTTGTGGTATTTCTTACACTCCAGATAGGAAATGTCATATTTATAAATAGATGAGAAGCATTAGTGTACTTTAACAATAGTGTAAAGAGACAGACAATGAAATACAAACATAGTAAACTATTTATTCATATAGTGAGTTAGAAGGTGACAAATACTCTGAAAAGTAGAGCTTCCCAGTGGCCAGAAAGGTTGAGGAGAGTTGCAATTATCACTAGTGTGGCCAAGTATGAGGTTTCTCTCAGTGTCGGAAATATCTGGGGTTACTAATTTATAGTCTGGCCTACAGTTTTATAGATTTCCAGTAATGGAAATTGGTATATTGGTCTGGCCCATTGTTGAGATATAATTTCATGTAGTAGCATGTAGTCAAGCAAATTTATTCCCTTTGGTCAAGAAGCAAGGAAAGAAAGAAAAAAAAAGGAAGTCACTACATTTAGCCCCAAATAAAACCAAATCCTAGAAATAAAAAACAAAACAAAACAAAACAAAAAAAACCATTAAGTTCTAAAACCCTGTGTTCAGCATCAGGTGCAGGTGGTGATGGGAAATAGACTCACAAGACGAGAAGTAGACTCCCAAAAGCTTAGTCACCCTGACTCAATGGACAACTTTATTCACTACTTGCATTCTCCAGTGTCAGACATCACACATTGCTGGCACCAGTTACCTGTGGAAGTCTCCATTGTTCCAGCTTCACTCTCATGGTTCTATACATCAACCCATCGGATAATGTCTGCCAAAATGTATTACTACAACATCAGGCCACTCACACAGCCCCTTGGTTCTAAAAGCCTGGCATACAAGCATCACATGGGCAGTTCCAAGACAGTTGCCAGCATGAACTGTACTTGAGTCTACATCATCCCCAACCACAGTGACCTTTAAGTGCCAAGATAGCAAAGGCCACACGCATTCTGAGCACCCCCCAGTTTTTTTCTAAAATCGTTCTTCCTTGCATTTGTTTAAAATCAAATTTGCATTTGTACATCTCTGAGCCTGTGATGGCTATAACCTTTCAGGTTTCTGAGATGCCCTTAAGGCACCTGGATCGAACTGTGGAAGGGTGTGTATACAATTGAAATGATTGTACACAATTCTCAAAGAACTAACAAAAATACTTTTCTAAAAGTAAAAATGATGGTTTTTTTATATATTTATAGATATAATTTGGGGAGCTAAATGCTGAATGGAAGGAATACTCAAGGGAGAAAACAGAGGAGATTATAAAATGAAAGCTCAATGGGGACTCTGTCTAGAAGACATTGCCTACGACAACACTGCAAAGGACACAAAGTTGACATCTCCTTCTGTCAGGCTTGCAAGACAGAAGACAAGGTAATTTTACTCTTTCATTTTGGTTGTACTTATTGTCTTAGGAGTAGTCTTCTCTGAAAAGTTTCAAATTTTATTGCTTTTAGTGGAGACTAAAATGTTAAATATACTCTCAAAATCTAAGCTATGTGACATGTAAAATCAGAAAGTTAAATTAATACTAAATTCAAGTTCATAAACATATTCAAAATGTCCACCTGTTCCATGTACCCTATGTATCTCTTCTTTAAATTGTACGAACAGTAACATAGTTAATCAAGGCTAGCCCCAATCCTAATTCTTCCTTGTACATCTTTTCAGTCTTCACTGAAGTCTCCCCTTCTTTCTATTCCTTTAAGAAACATCAACTCCTAATGAGTAGCATACGCTGCTTAGATAGGAAAATGAGCAACATAGAAGGTAAAAATGGGCATTTCTTATGCCTGGTTTACATAGAGAATAGTTTGGTTCTTAATCTTCTAGTCACCTGCCATGTGACTTTAAAAAATAACATCACTTATCTCAGTCTTTCTTTCATTTTGTATTGATTATTTTATTTATTTATATTTCAAAAGTTAGCCTCTTGGAAATGGAATTGAGAATGGTTGTGAACCACCATGTGGGTGCTGGTCAATAAATCTCTGTCTTCTACAAGAGCAACTGATACTCTTAACCACAGAGCCTTCCTCTGTCCCAGAAACTATGTGTTCTAACATGATATATCTTGGTAATAAATGTCTTAGTTTCTTAATGGCTTATATCTACCAGCATTTATAATTAACCTCACTGTAAATTCCTGAACACATTTGATGGATACATACCTTAATGCTTTTCCTAATCATATTCACCTTTCCTATTTTTGTTGTTCCCCCTTAAAGAATCAGTTCCTCAAAAAGAATTTTATCTGAGACATTTTCTTGAGCATATACATTCAGTATTGTTTCAATAATAAACATCTTACTTTTTCATTAAAAAAAAAATCAAATGATCTTCCCCTTCCCAGTTTTCCCTCCCCAAACCCCCTATCCTCTTCCCTCTCCCCCTGCCTCTATGAGGGTAGTTCCCCACCCACCCACCCACCCATTCCTCCCTTAGTGTCCTAGCATTTCCCTACCCTGGGTCATCGAGCCTCCACAGGACTGAGGGTCTCTCCTCCCAATGATGCCCAATAAGTCAATCCTCTGCTACATATGTGGCTGGAGCCATGGGTCTCTCCATGTGTACTCTTTGGTTGGTGGTTTGGTCCCTGGGAGTTTGGGGGGGGGGGTATGGTTGATTGATATCGTTGTTCTTCCTATGGGGTTGCAAACCCCTTCAGCTCCTTCAGTCCTTCCCCTAACTCCTCCACTGGGGTCCCCGAGCTCAGTCTGATGCTTGGCTGCATGTATCCAGATCTGTATTGGTCAGGCTCTGGCAGAGCCTCTCAGCTATCCCAGACTCCTGTCAGCAAGCTCTTCTTGGCATCAGCAATAGTGTCTGGGTTTGGTGTCTGCAGATGGGATGGATTCCTAGGAGGGGAAGTCTCTGGATGGCCTTTCCTTCAGTCTCTGCTCTGTTCTTTGTCCCTGCATTTCATTTTGACAGGAGGAATTCTGGATTAATATTTTTGAGGTGGGTGGGTGACCTCATCACTCAACTGGGGGCTGTGACTATCCACTGGATATGGTCTAGAACACACTGGCATAGAGGAAATTATCCTGAACAGAACACCAATGACTTATGCTCTAAGATCAACAGTTGACGAATGGGACCTCATAAAATTGAAAAGCTTCTGTAACATGAAGGACACTCAGAATAGGACAAAATGGCAGCCCACAGATTGGGAAAAGATCTTTACCAACCCTGCATCCTATAGAGGGCTAACATCCAAAATATATGAAGAACTCAAGCAGTTAGGCTCCAGAGAACTATGTAACCCTATTTAAAAATGGACTAAACAGAATTCTCAACTGAGGAATCTCGAATGACTGAAAAGCACTTTAAAAAGTGTTCAAAATTCTTACTCATCAGGAGAATGCAAATCAAAACAATCCAGAGATTTCACCTCACACTAGTCAGAATAGCTAAGAGCAAAAACTCAGGTGACAGCAGATGATGGTATGGATGTTGAGAAAGAGGAACACTCCTCCATTACTGGTGGGATTGCAAGCTGGGACGACCACTCTGGAAATCAGTCTGGTGGTTCCTCAGAAAATTGGAAATAGTTCTACCTGAGGACCCCAGATATACCACTCCTGGGCATATGCTCAAAAGATTCTCCAACATATAACTAGGACACATGCTCCACTGTGTTCATAGCAGCCTTATTTATAACAGCCAGAAGCTTGAAACAACCCAGATGCCCCTCAACAGAGGAATGCATACAGAAAATGTGGTACATTTACACAATGGACTACTACTCAGCTATTAAAAACAACAACTTAATAAAATCTGCAGGTAAATGGATGGAACTTGAAAATATCATCCTGAGTTATCTCAGTCTTAATGTCTTTATATGAAAAGGAAAAACAGGACTAGGAATATATTTCAGCAGGTAGAGTGTTTGCCTATCATGCACAGAACCCTGGATTTTATCTCTAGCATCTATACATCAGCTGTTTAACTATACATATCTAATGCCAGCACTCAAAATATAGAGACCAGAAAGTCAGAATTTCAAGGTCATACTCATTTATTTAGGGAATACAGGAACAGTCTGGACTATATTAGACCTGGCTCAAAAAATACAGATAAACAAAAATGTATTTACCACATAATGTTGCACTATAAATAGCATATACAAGGTACTTGCCACATATTAGGCATTTAATAATATTTATTTTTGAGTGTATTATTACTTCAAGGTAATGAACTAAAGGAAGTAAAATTGGCATATGTGAATTTATATGAAAGGCATAAGCATGCTGCTCTGTATCTTCACTGTGGCATATAAACACCTTAGCTAATTATGCATTTATCTTTTCCTTCCTTCAATAGTAATGAAAATATTTAGCGAAAGCATTCAACTTCTAAAATCTTAAGTTGTTTTTTAGGAGGTGTGGTAAATCTAAATGACAGTTCGTCTAGTCTATTTTGTGAAGTGTTTGTTTGTTTTCCATGTCTCATTTACCTTTCACAAACATTTGCTGTAACAGGGGTAAAGGGGGAAGAAAGACAGGATCCACCTGGAGAAACTGAGCAAGACCCCATTACATGCCATTTGAATGTATTACTTATCCTTCATTTCTTGCCAGGAAAGAAACCACAAAATTGTGAATTGACAACGCAGCCTCCTGTTTCTCAACACATTCCCTTGGCCTACTTTGAAATTAGTTCTATAAAATACAGAAGCTTACAGATCCATTTTCTGTTCTGTAGATCAAGTGATTCTCACACTAACAAACAAATATGAGACCACAATAATCTACTTCTAGTTCTAACCCCAATAATAAACACAAACCAGCCCTTATGGACAAGAAATTCTAATCATATATACCAACATTTTGGCCTATGCGTTTCACCCAGATGAAAGTTCCTTGAAAGATCAGTACATTTTGGTTTTTCCAATCTATATCAGCAGTCCTAGCCCATACATTCTTCCTTTTTTGCGAATTGTGCTAATATATCCCTACTTTGTGGATGGAATACATCATCAAATATCTCCTCCTTTAGGATTTTTGCTGTATAGGAGAGGACATGGAGTTCATGTTTAGGGAGAGGCAAATGTTTCCCTATTACTAAATCTACTGGGGCCTCATTCACAGACTGGGGAAGATGAAAGCAGGGGGTGGCTGGGCCAATAGAAGTAGTTAGACTGAGTCCTGGGCTGATGTTGAGATGGATATTGGGATGTTGCAACAGACAGGCACATGTATGTCTTCCCACAGTTAAGATTGGTGAATAACAGTGTATTCGTAAGTTTCATTGATATTATTAGCTGCAGTTAACAACACCAGGCTATTTTACTAAATAGTGTAGCCATTTGGCAATTTGGGGTTCTTTTATTTCCATCTGAATTAACTCTCCAATCATATATTATACTTTATATGGTAGTATACAGGTCACAGAGTGGTTAACCTAACAATGAGATTGAAAGGCTGTACAGTTCAGAGGAGTCTGACAGAAAGCAGACAGAGAGCTTTTACAGGCCACGGAAATGACTCTGTTATAGTAAAGTAGGTCAAAGATTGGGTAAGTTCAAAGCAACTAGATAGGAGGAAAAAGACCAGACCTGGCCAAATGAACAGCAATGAGTTAAAGACATGAGGATGGGCAAATTTTTTTTGGCAATCAGAGAGAGAGAGAGAATTTAAGTGACAAGTTGGTAGGTACCACTATGCACCAAATATAGGAATGCCTCCTTTGATTCCACCAAGATTTGTAAGTTCATATGACTAGCATTTCTGATTTAGTTTGTTGTAATTATGTGCTCATTTGTACTGAGCTACTTGAACCAGTTTTTAACACTTTTTTATATATACTTACATGAGTAGGTTACTCATCAATCAGCATCAGTGATTGTACTGAACCAGTAATGGTTGTCTCTGCTCAAACAAAATAGCCCTGCCGCCTCAGGATTTGCACTCTAAAAACAGCCAAATGCTTTGAAAATGGAATCATTGAAGGCAATACAGGGCTTGAAAGCCACTGTTCTACACAGTAGCATAAACCAGGGTGCAGTTTATTCTGAAACATATTAACAAATAGATTCCTTTTCCTGAGAGACTTGGCACCTAGTCAGTAGAAGGCACCTTAAACTGCTGGGTCCTTGAGACTGTCAGCTACAAAGAACTTCCTTACTTGAAGACCTTGAAATCATCCTCAACTCCTTGAAATCAACCTTGACACACATAGTGAACATCCAGACATGCTTTAGCATTGACCAAAAGCAGAAATTTTAAGGAAATCTGTAATCCTTCACCAAATTCCCTTTGCTTTGTTGCCTCTGTGGAAAATGGTCTAGGACTGTGCCTGGTGTTGATCGAAAAGTGTCAGCAAAATTAGAGACAACCCCCTCTCTCCCCAGAGCATCCAGGTTCTACAACTTGTGAAACTACATTCAATTAGCTTCTGAAAATTGAAAAGTCACTGCTAACTCTATAATTTAAGTAACTGACTGCCTGAGGAAAGAAAGGCCATTGCAATGGAAAAGAATTCAGACCTCCAAGACACTTGGAGTCTGGCACAGTTTGGCACAGTCAATGCTCCTGAACCAGAAAAGTGATGGGGTACACCCCCATTTAGATAAGTGAATAACACTGGAACCATGGTCATGGATGATAAAGCCAATCTTAGTTCACAGGGTACAAAATCAAGTTCTCTAGACTCCCATTGCTGACCTCATTTTCTACCTACTCAACAAGAAACTTAATATACTCCCATCTTCCAAATTAATCTACTAAGTCATTAAAAAATAAATTTCATGCAAGCAGATCTCCAATGTAATGACAAAATTAATTGGATAGGGATGAGGGAGAGGAGTTAGTAAGATCATAAGAAAAAATGAAAGGCAGTATGCCAGTGGCAGCAAAATACATATAAAGAGGTGCTCTAGTAACCTCAGCTTATAATCAATCAATAGCGATAAGCACATAGAAAGGTTTTTATATATTAACCAATCAGTTCTCACTGCATCTTTGCTGTAAGCATCTCTCTCTCTCTCTCTCTCTCTCTCTCTCTCTCTCTCTCTCTCCCTCCCTCACCCCCCTTTATTTTATTCATTAACTAATTTATCCACTTTACATCCTGGTATCTGCCCATCCACCTCCTCTCCTTCCCCTCTCACCCTGATAAATCCTCCTTCCATTAACCCCTTCCCTTTTCCTCAGAGAAAGAATATCCACCCTTGGGTATCAGTCTGCCCTGGGACATCTAGTCCCAGCAGAACCAAGCACATTCTCTCCCACTGAAGTCCCACCTGGCAGTCCAGGTAGGGGAAGGGGATCCAATAACAAGCAACAGAATCAAAGACAGACCCTGCTCCAATAGTTAGGGGACCCATATGAAGACCAAGTTGTACTTTTGCTACAAAAGTTTAGGAGGCCTATGTACAGCCACTACATGCTCTTTGGTTAGTGATTCAGTCTCTGTGATCTGATATGGGCCTCAGTTAATTGACTTGGTAGATCTTCTTGTGGTGTACTTGACCCCTCTGGCTTGTTCAATCCTGTCTTAGTCAGGGTTTCTATTCCTGAACAAACATCATGACCAAGAAGCAAGTTGGGGAGGAAAGGGTTTTTTCAGCTTATACTTCCATGCTGCTGATCATCACCAAAGGAAGTCAGGACTGGAACTCAAGCAGGTCAAGAAGCAGGAGTTGATGCAGAGGCCATGGAGGGATGTAACTTACTGGCTTCCTTCTGCTGGCTTGCTCAGCCTGCTTTCTTATAGAACCAAAGACTACCAGCCCACAGATGGTACCATTCACAAGGGGCCCTCTACCCTTGATCACTAATTGAGAAAATGCCTTACACCTGGATCTCATAGTGGCATTTTCTCAACTGAAGCTCCTTTCTCTTTGATAACTCTAGCTCATGTCAAATTGACACACAAAACTAGCCAGTACAATTGACCCCTTGTCAACCTGACACACAAACACATCGACCCTTACTTTCTTATTCATCCCCAAGATCTAAATAACTTTAAAAGTCCCACAGTCTTTGCCAATTCTTACATATTAACATTTCAGTCCCTTTTAAACATCCAATCTCTTAAAATTCAAAGTCTTTTAAAAATTCAAAGTCTCTTAACTGTGGGCTCCACTAAAATACCTTCTTCCTTCAGGAGGGAAAATTTATCAGGGCACAGTCACAATCAAAAGCAAAACCAAACTCCAACCGTCCAATGTCTGGGATCCACTCACAATCTTCTGGATTCCTCCAAGGGCTTGAGTCACTTCTCCAGCTCTGCGCTTTGTAGCACACACCTTGTCTTCTAGGCTACAGATGCCTGTACTCCACTGCTGCTGCTGTTCTTAGTGGTCATCTCATGGTACTGACATCTCCAAAACACTGCTGTCTTCCGTTGCAACTAGGCTTTACCAACAGTCTCCCATAGGCTCTCCCCATGGTGCCATCCTCAGTTCCCCTCCATGACCCCTTCAGTCCTGGGCCATCATCTGCAACTGAGGCTGCACCTTCACCAATGGCCTTCCTAGGCCTCTCAACAGTGCCTAGGCCTCAGCTGCTTCTTCATGCCTTCAAAACCAGTAGTCCCTGGGTGACTCTTACACATTACCAAGTCTAGCCACAGCACAAGGTACAACCCTGGCTATCTCTGAAATGCAGCCTCTGTGCCCTCAGAAAACACTTCTCAGAAGATTTCACCTCAATGATGCTGGTCTCCTCTCAATCACCGCCAATTTCCAAGCTCCAGCCAACCAGCATCAATAGTCCCAGCAAAGCAATAATTTTATTTTAGTAGTTCTGGTATCTTGTAAATCACAGCTGATCCTTCAGCCCCAGCTAACCAAAACCACAGAATCTTCACAGTCAAAATAGCAACAGTCCTGATAAGAGTCTTTAATCTTCCCTCTGAAATTTCACAAGCCATCTTCTGCACTGTTCTCAACATTATCTTCCAAGCTCCTACACAACATCCTACGGAGCTCTTAACAATGAATAGATTTTCTAGCCCAAAGTTCCAAAGTCCTTCCACAGTACTCCCCTAAACATGGTCAGGTTGTCACAGGAATACCCCACTACGCTGGCACCAATTTGTCTTAGTCAGGATTTCTATTACTGCACAAACATCGTGACCAAGAAGCAAGTTGGAGAGGAAAGGATTTATTGAGCTTACACTTCCATGCTGCTGCTTATCACAAAAGGAAGTCAGGACTGGAACTCAAGCAGGTCAGGAAGCAGGAGCTGATGCAGAGACCATGGAGGGATGTAACTTACTGGCTTCCTTCTGCTGGCTTACTCAGTTGGCTTTCTTATAGGACCAAAGACCACTAGCCCACAGATGGTATCACCCACAAGGATCCCTCCACCCTTGATCACTCATTGAGAAAATGCCTTACACCTGAATCTCATAGAGGCATTTTCTCAACTGAAGGTCCTTTCTCTTTGAAAACTCCAGCAAAAAACTAGCCAGTACAAATCCTATCTTCCACTCTTCCACATGGCTCCTTGAGCTCCATGTGATGTTTGGCTGTGGACATTTGTTTCCAACAACTGCAGGATGAAGTCTCTCAGAAGACAATTATGCTAGACTCCTGTCTGCAGGCATGGCAGAATATCATCAATAGTGTCAGGTGTTGACTCTGATAGGTCTTTAGTTGGGCCAGTCATTGGTTGGCCGTTCCTTCAATCTTGGGCCACTATCTCTCAACCTTTCCAACATTCACACATGCAAAAAAATCTGGGTGTTCACAATAGAACCGTAAAATGCTATGCACTGGAAATAGGAATTGATGATGTGAATTGATATGACAAGGAGCCTCAAGGAGGAAGGTAGTTCACAGAATTGAAAAGGGCACCTCTGAGTACAGAGTGCCAAGTTGATTTATATGGACATTTTCCAACTAGCACCAGTATGTTTAACCAGTTGGTTGATGAAGCAGTTAATGAAATAATACGGGTCACATGTTGCTCGTAGTCAATAGGGTTGAGGAATTTGCTGTGAAAGTATAGAAGTCAAATTTTATCGTTGAGGAATAAAATTTTAATGAAATAGTTAAGAATTAAGGCAATATTTCAAAAAATAATAGTGGTAAATAAAATAACTCCAAATGTTCATGTCTTGGACAAAATATTGGCATACCATGACTATTTAGCTTTTAGAAAAAGAGAAGTGCTGGATATTGGAGGCCAAATGATGACTAAACAGTATTAGTCTCCACATTTTTTATAAACTCGGGGAGACATTAATTCTTTCCCAAGCTACAATATGCTTTCATTCCATAACATTATTCACACAAAAACTCCAACTTACTCTCAGATTTCTAAATATCCAATCTAAAATATGACAATGGAGACACATTTATAAGCCATAGTTGTGCCCTATCCCAAATTATGAAACATCTAGTAGAAACACAAAGAAAGTAATTTATAATGTATTGAACAGGGTCTGTGCCATAGCCAAATAGGGCTGAGAGAAAGCTAGCATCCCAGGAGTGTGGACAAGCCCTTGAGTGGAGGTAAGACAGCACCACTGCTCAGCAGGACCCGCCTGGAATCCCCAGGACACAGGAACTGAGAAGTGGTCTTCCAGTTTCCTTCTGCAGCCAGGGAGCTGATCCTCTGACACAGGGCTCAAAACTCAGTGCCAGGGAAGAGCTGGTCTTCCAGGAGTGCCAAGACACCTTTGAGCACAGGAATACCACCACTTCTGTTCAAATTCTTCCATCAAGGGGGACCCTCGCAGAGGCATCAGGACATAGGAATGAAGGAATAGCTAGGGACAGGATCCTTCTGGTTTCTGTCTGCACCCAAGAGCTGACCCTGTACCACAGCTCTCTAAACCCAAATTCCTCTCAGAGAGAACTGGTCTCCAAGGAGTATTGACACAAAGACTTGCAGGAGGGACAAGCCACAGTCAGGGAGAGCAAGACCAGCTAACACCAGAGATATCCAGATGGCGAAAGGCAAGGGCAAGAATATAAAGAACAGAAACCAAGGCAACTTGGCATCATCAGAACCCAGTTCTCCCACCACAGCAAGTCCTGGATACCCCAACAAACCAGAAAAAGCAAGACTAAGATTTAAAATCACTTCTCACAATGATGATAGAATTTAAGAAGGAAATAAATAACTCCCTTAAAGAAATACAAGAGAACACAGGTAAAAAGGTAGAAGACCTTAAAGAGGAAATACAAGAAAACACAATCAAACAGGTGAAGGAAATGAACAAAACCATTCAGGATCTAAAAATGGAAATAGAAGCAATAAAGAAATCACAAAGGGAGACAACCCAGGAGATAGAAAACCTAGGAAAGAGATCAGGAGTCATAGATGCAAGCATCACCAACAGAATACAAGAGATAGAAGACAGAATCTCTCTAGTGCAGAAGATGCCATAGAAAACATTGACACAACAGTCAAAGAAAACTAAACTACAAAAAGCTCCTAACCCAAAACATCCAGGAAATTCAGGACACAATGAGAAGACCAAACCTAATGATAATAGGTATAGAAGAGAGTGAAGAGTCCCAACTTAAAGTTCCAGTAAATAGCTTCAACAAAATTATAGAAAACTTTCCTAACCTAAAGAAAGAGATGAACATAAACATTCAAGAATCGTACAAAACTCCAAATAGATTGGACCAGAAAAGAAATTCCTCCCGTCACATTATAGTCAAAACACCAAATGCACAAAACAAGGAAAGAATATTAAAAGCAGTAAAGAAAAAAGGTCAAGTCACATATAAAGGCAGACCTATGAGAATTACACCAGACTGCTCACTAGAGACTATGAAAGCTAGAAGATCCTGGGCAGATCTCCTACAGACCCTAAGAGAACACAAGTGCCAGTCCAGGCTGCTATACCCAGCAAAACTTTCAATTATCATAGATGGTAAAAACAAAATATTCTATAACAAATCCAAATTTGCACAGTATGTTTCCACAAACCCAGCCCTACAAAGAATAATAGATGGAAAACGCCAACACAAGGAGGGAAACTACACCCTAGAAAAGACAAGAAATTAATGTTTTAACAAACCCAAATGAAGATAGCCACACAAACATAAAAATAACATTGAAAATAACAGGAAGCTACAATCACTATTCCTTAATATCTCTTAACATGAATGGACTCACTTCCCCAATAAAAAGACATAGGCTAACAGACTGGATACATAAACAAGACCCAGTATTTTGCTGCATACAGGAAATGCACCTCAGTGTTAAAGACAAACACTACCTCAGAGTAAAGGGCTAAAAAACAATTTTCCAGGCAAATGGTCCCAAGAAATAGGCAGGAGTAGTTATTCTAATATCAGATAAAATTGATGTTCAACCAAAGGTCATCAAAAAAGATAAGGAAGGACACTTCATCCTCATCAAAGGAAAAAATCTACCAAGAAGAACTCTCAATTCTGAACATCGATGCTCCAAATGCAAGAGTACCCACATTCATAAAAGAAACTTTACTAGAGCTCAAAGCACACATTGCACCTCACACAATAATAGTGGGAGACTTCAACACTCCACTCTCATCAACAGACAGATCATGGGAACACAAACTAAATGGAGACACAGTGAAACTAACAGAAGTTATGGACCAAATGGATTTAACAGATATCTATAGAACATTTCATCCTAAATCAAAAGAATATACCATCTTCTCAGCACCTCATGGTACTTTCTCCAAAATTGACCATGTAATTGGTCACAAAACAAATCTCAACAGATATAAGATGATTGAAATAATCCCATGCCTCCTATCAGATCACTACGGATTAAGGCTGGTCTTCAATGGCAACAACAACAGAAAGCCCACATACACATGGAGGCTGAACAATGCTCTATTCAATGATAACTTTGTGAAGAACGAAATAAAGAAAAAAATTAAAGACTTCCGAGAATTTAATGAAAATGAAAGTACAACATACCCAAATTTATGGGACACAATGAAAGCAGTGTTAAGAGGAAAACTCATAGCTCTGAGTGCCTCCAAAAAGAAACTAGAGAGAGCATATACTAGCAGCTAAACAGCACACCTGAAAGCTCTAGAACAAAAAGAAGCTAATACACCCAAGAGGAGTAGAAGGCAAGAAATAATCAAACTCAGGGCTGAAATCAACCAAGTAGAAACAAAAAGAACTATACAAAGAATCAAGGAAACCAGGAGCTGGTTCTTTGAGAAAATCAACAAGATAGATAAACCTTTAGCCAGACTAACCAGAGGGCAAAGAGACAGTATTCAAATTAACAAAATCAGAAATGAAAAGGGAGATATAACCACAGAATCTGAGGAAATTAAAAAATCATCAGATCCTACTACAAAAGCCTATACTCAACAAATTGGAAAATCTAGATTAAATGGACCATTTTTCCAGACAGATACCAAATATCAAAGTTAAGTCAGGATCAGATAAACCATCTAAACAATCCCATAACCCCTAAAGAAATAGAAGCAGTCATTAAAAGTCTCCCAACCAAAAAAATCCCAGGACCAGTTGGGTTTAATGCAGAATTCTATTTGACCTTCAAAGAAGACCTTATACCAATACTCTTCAATCTATTCTACAAAATAGAAACAGAAGGAACACTACCCAATTCATTCTATGAGGCCACAGTTACACTGATACCAACATCTCACAAAGACCCAACAAAGAAAGAAAACTTCACACCAATTTCCCTTATGAATACTGATGCAAAAATGATCAATAAAATTCTCACAATCCGAATTCAAGAACACATCAAAACAATCATTCATTACTGTCAAGCAGGCTTCATCCCAGGGATGCAAGGATGGTTCAATACCCGGAAATCCATCAATGTAATCCACTACATAAACAAACTCAAAGAAAAAAACCACATGATCATTTTGTTAGATGCTGAAAAAGCATTTGACAAAATTCAACAAACCTTCATGATAAAAGTCTTGGAAAGATCAGGAATTCAAGGACCATACCTAAACATAGTAAAAGCAACATACAGCAAACCATTGGCCAACATTAAACTAAATGGAGAGAAACTTGAAGCAATTCCACTAAAATCGGGGACTAGACAAGGTTGCCCTCTCTCTCCCTACCTATTCAATATAGTACTTGAAGTTCTAGTTAGAGTAATTAGACAACAAAAGGAGGTCAAAGAGATACAAATTGGAAAGGAAGAAATCAAAATATCACTATTTGCAGATGATATGATGCTATACTTAAGTGATCTGAAAAAATTCCACCAGAGAACTGCTACAGCTGATAAACAACTTCAGCAAAGTGGCTGGATACAAAATTAACTCAAGCAAATCAGTAGCCTTCCTATTCTCGAAGGATAAACAGGCTGAGAAAGAAATTAGGGAAATGACACCCTTCACAATAGTCACAAACAATATAAAATATCTTGGTGTGACTCTAACCAAACAAGTGAAGGATCTGTATGACAAGAACTTCAAGTCTCTGAAGAAAGAAATTGAAGAAGACCTCAGAAGATAGAAAGATCTCCCGTACTCCTGGATTGGCTGGATTAACATAGTAAAAATGGCCATTTTGCTGAAAGGAATCTATAGATTCAATACAATCCCCATCAAAATTCCAACTCAATTCTTCATAGACTTAGAAAGAGCAATTCTCAAATTCATTTGGAATAACAAAAAACCCAAGATAGCAAAAACTATTCTCAACAATAAAAGAACTTCTGGAGGAATCAGCCTCCCTGATCTTCAGCTGTACTACAGAACAGTAGTGATAAAAAACTGCATGGTATTGGTACAGTGACAGGCAGGTAGATCAATGGTATAAAATTGAAGACCCAGAAATGAACCCGCACACCTACAGTCACTTGATCTTTGACAAAGGAACTAAAACTATCCAGTGGAAAAAGGACAGCATTTTCACCAAATGGTGCTGGCTCAACTGGCAGTCAACATGTAGAAGAATGCACATTGGTTCATTCCTCTCTCCCTATACAATCCTCAAAGCCCTCCACATACTACCAGATACACTAAATCTAATAGAAGAGAAAGTGGAAAAAAGTCTCAAACACATGGGCACAGGGGAAAAGTTCCTGGACAGAACACCAATGGCTTATGCTCTAAGATGAAGAATTGACAAATGGGACCTCATAAAATTGCAAAGTTTCTGTAAGGCAAAGGACACTGTCAATAGGACAAAATGGCAACCAACAGATTGGGAAAAGATCTTTACCAATTCCACATCCAATAGAGGGCTAATATCCAATATATACAAAGAACTTAAGAAGTTAGACTCCTGAGATCCAAATAACCCTATCAAAAAATGGGGAACAGAGCTAAACAGTGAATTCTCAACTGAGGAAATTCGAATGGCTGAGAAGTACCTAAAGAAATGTTCAACATCCTTAGTCATCAGGGAAATGCAAATCAAAACAATCCTGAGATTCCACCTCAAGTCAGTCAGAATGGCTAAGATCAAACACTCAGGTGATAGCAGATGTTAGTGAGGATGTGGAGAAAGAGGAACAGTCCTCCATTGCTAGTGGGATTGTAAGCTGTTACAACTACTCTGGAAATCAGTTTGGCAGACCCTCAGAAAATTGTATATAATACTACTTGAGGACCCAGCTATTCCACTCCTCAGCTTATACCCAGAAGATGCTCCAACAAGTAATAAGGACACATGCTTCACTATGTTCATAGCAGCCTTATTTATAATAGCCAGAAGCTGGAAACAACCCAGATGTCCCTCAACAGAGGAATGGATACAGAAAATGTGGTACATTTACACAATGGAATACTACTCACCTATTAAAAATAATAACTTCATGAAATTCGCAGGCAAATGGATGGAACTTGAAAATATCATCCTGAGTGACGTAACTCACAAAAGAACAAACATGTTGCCACCTGACTGGGAGAAAGCATCCTTCCAACAGACCAGACAGGCAAGCCCTGATTTGAAGACAAGTCTCCAGAATGGTGCCTCATGACCTTCTTCCAGGTGATATGGCCAAGGGTCCCTGATAGCCGATGAGGGGTCTCAAGAGTTTGATGACCCGATATTTGCATTAAAAACTGGTGCTGGTCTCAGTGTCAGTGACAATGAACCTGGTCAAGGAAGCCAGGAGGGAGGCATCTTGACCAACTCCCAGATTGTAGAGCTCAGAAGGGTAGGAGTTGCTGACAGCCACCTCTGAGAGATCCATTAACACTATCCAGTAGAAAGAAGACAGGTTTCCTTGTTGCCTTGGCTTTTGTACTAAACTCTGTAGGCATTTACAGCCATGTAGTAGTGACCTGTAGATCATACTGAGTGAGTGACACTGAAGTGATTGTTATGTTTGGAATATACATTGCTCAGTGTTTGTGCAACTTGAAAAAGACTGCCATAATAAAAGATCTGGTCGTTCCTGTAAGTTACAAGGATGCACATTGTCCAAAAATATGAGTTGATTTTTAGTCATCCAAACTTAGCTAACATTGTTTAATGAAAATAATCATCAATAAAAGCATTAGAATCCAAAAAATTAATAATGTATTGAATAATAAACTGAAAAACATTATATATTCAAAAATACATATTAAACATATCATAATCAAAATGTTTTCTAAATATCTTGAAAACAGTAACAGAAAAGCAAATGACCACATTAAAATGAGCGTTCAAAAATTCATCTCTGTTTTAGTAGGCATCATAAAGCAAAGAATACAGGGAAGGTACGTAGTTAAAACCTTGGGAGACAATGATTGTCAATTTAAAAAAAAAACAAAAAAAAACCCAAAAGCCTCTGTGGTTCCAAGAACCACCCTCACCTTGGAGAGGGGTTACTGAGAGAAGGGATGTCTGGGAGCAGCAAAACAAAGGACTGGAAATCAAATTGTGGGTTACAAGCTGATGGCCTATGTTCTGCTAGAGACAGCTTTCTCTTGCGATTATAAAAGTTCTCTCAATATAGCATCTCTTGCAGATCAAAAGCCCAGTCTTTAATTTATACATCAATTCCGTCATTAGTCCAGGTTTCCTTTTGATTATCCCATGAATTAGCATCCCTTGACTCCAGTCCCTTGATTCTTGGAAAGAGAAGGCAAGCACAGACAATAAGATAGATGGGTAGGTGAAGGGTGGGATCCTGCCCTGAAATTCCCATTCCTACCTGCCTGGGCCTGGACCTACACTCTCTCTGACTCAGGCTCACCTGGGAACTCAGGAATCTGCTTGCCTTTGTAAGCATAAACAAAAGAACTTAGCTGGGCGGGATCTCTCCCTGTGATCACCACTCCCTTCATCTCTTTATCTCCTTCCTTGGAATCTTTCTGACAAGCTCACAGTGCAGCTGCCTCTGTTCCTTTAGATCTGTGAAGCTCCTTATACAATTCATATTGCATCCTTTTATTCTGTATAGTTGAGAAATTATAAGTTTTGAGCTCATGTTTTCCGCGTTCTTTCCCCCACAGTTTTAAGCACTGTGCTGAAGGGCATGGAATTAGATCATTTTGCTGAGATATTAGACACACCATCACCTCCCAGACTGGTGCTGTCTCTGATTACCATGGAGTCATTAACCTTGGCAGAGAGGAATATATACATATATCAAACCCAACACTCACAGCAGCCATTAACACTCAGGAATGCAGGCTCTGGATGCTGGCTCTGTTTCCAGGGTGGGAACCATGTCAACCATGTCATTCTATCCCTTACGTGGCCAAGAAGAACTTACCAGTATATTTTTCAAAATTTAAAGGGCATCATTTAATTGAAAACCACAAATGAACAATCCTTGCCAAATTCCAAAACCTTATTCAGTTCAGTATAAATAATCCTTACCAGTTTTCTAAATCTTATTTAATCCAGTACTTGCAATCCTTATTGTCTCTCTCTCTCTCTCTCTCTCTCTCTCTCTCTCTCTCTCTCTCCCCTCTCTCTCTCTGTGCAACAAAGATAAGAAAATGATTCCTCTGTGCTTTACAAAATAGATCTTACTGGAGTTTTCTCAGAAAATTACACTGAGGAGAGATAGCTGATTTTGGAATACTAGATGCAAGTTTAAAAAAATAAATCCAGATTCCCAAAAATATTAAACATAGAATTTCTAGATTCTTTGAAATACCATCATGATTCTCCTCTTAAAGTTTGCTCATGAGTAAAAACACATTGTAAATAAAGTCCTCACCAGACTCTATCTTAGAGATTACATAATAAGTCCATGAATTCATGCTCACGTTAGTTCCTCAGTTTACACATGTGTAATCAATACTGACATATTTGAAAAAATGGAGTAATTCACACATTGGCTTGCCAGTCTCTGGAATTTAAGACACCTGAAACTGCAGCATGCTTTTGGTGGTTTGAATGAAAATGGATCCCATGGGTTCACATATTTGAAAACTTAGTTCTCAGTGGAACTGCTTCAAACGTGTCATTAGGAGCTTGGCCTTATTGGAGAAGGTATAACTGGCTAGACTTTGGGGTTCCAAAATACACCTATTTCCAGGGTGCTCTGTTCTCTCTCTCTCTCTCTCTCTCTCTCTCTCTCTCTCTCTCTGTCTCCCTTCTGGTTGTGGATACAGATATAAGCGATCAGTTGTTTCTTTGCTCTACAATGGGTCCTCTGACCCTCTGAAACCTAAGTCAGATAAAGTCTTTCTTTTACAATGGTGTTTTATCACAACAATAGAAAAGTAACTAAGATGATGTAGAAACAGATATGTAATGAAACATTGGGTGTGGCACAAATGACAATGGAATAACTACTCAGAGACAGCACACTGCATTGAATGTGTACAGTAGACACATTGAATTGTAACCTTCATGGTTCCGATAAGAAAACTGCCTGGGTATGAGGTGGGAGGCAAGAGTAACCTTGTGGTTTGGTAATCCACTGGATTTACTTTTCACTCCTATAACTTTTGTCTCTATGTAACTGGATCTACTGGATCTAGTGTTTAAATGCCTGCTAAGCAAGATATCTGGAAAAGTGGCACTGAACAACCAATGGATACTGCAAGGGCATTCCTAACTCTGTGCCCAAGGACTAGCCAGAAAATAGACCATCTTTCTGAGATGAACTGTTTTGTCAAGTATTGGCATTAAACAGAAATGTTGATCAATGGGACAGATCTGAAGCCTCATGAGTAAGTCCACACATCTTTGTACACCTGATTCTTTCATAAAGAAGGCAGAAACACACATTGAAAAATGAAAAAGACACTACCTTCAACAAATGATTCTGGTCAAACTGGATGATGACATGTAGAAGAATCCAAATAGATTCATACTTATCACCCTATACAAAATTCAACTACAAATGAATCAAATATGTCAAGCATAAGGCCAAATGCACTGAATCAAATAAAAAGCAAAGTGGAGAATTGTCTTGAAATGGTGGCACAGTAAAAGACTTTCTGAACAGAGCACCAAATTGCAAAGGCATTAAAAGTAGTTAATAGACTGCACCATATGAAACTGAAAACCTTCAGTATGATGAAAAACAGCATTTTTTCAGAGAAAATAATGGGCTACAGAATGGGAAAAGAGTCTTGCCAACTATATCCAATCAAGGGTTAATATCTAAAATCTATAGAGAATTCAAAAAACTATATATCAAAAATAAACCAATAAAATGTAGTCTAAACTGAGAATTCTCAAAAGAAACTCAATTGACTGAGAAACACAGAAAAGTTCAACATCACCAAGGAAATGCATTCTGACACACAAAATGATCAAGGTCTAGTATCCTCGGCCTCACCCCCATAAAAAGGAATCAGAGCAAACATTACCTTTCTCATATAACTGCTGTGGTTCCCTCCATATTGAGACATAGGAACACAGCAAATAATAATCAGTTCCTGACCCTGTTTTACAGCAGTAAATGTCAATGAGGAATATTCCTTACTTTGGCTGTGACATATGGAGATAATGCCCAGTTAGAGTCAAGGACAATCGGCCAGATTGGGTTTGTATACAAGAACACACAGCAAAAGCACAAGACCCTGCAAGGTAGGGAAGGTGTAGAACAGTGATTCTCAACCTTCCTAATGCTGTGACCCTTTAATACCGTTCTTCATGATGTGGTGACCAACATAAAGTTATTCTGTAGCTACTTCACAACTGTAATTTTTCAACTGGTATGAATCAAAAATGTAAGTATCTGATATATAGGATATCTGTATTGTGACCTCTGTGAAAAGGTCTTTGACCTCCCAAAGAGGCTGCAACCTACTTGTTGAAATTTACTGGTCTATAGCTAAATACATTTGGCTCATTCAAGTGATTCTTTAGTCCCAGGTTAGATGTGCAATCTTTTTGCAAGCAGTCCCATTTAATTAACTGAATAAACTTTAAGCTTTGTTTTATTAACTTTCTGGTGTGACACAGAAATGGGGAGATTAAAGCTTTGATGCTAACTTTGTTTACTTACATGGGAGTTAACGTAATCATTCTTTGCCAAGGTGCCTGCCACCTTGAAGACTTATCCAGAAATTTCTGTGTAGTAATTAGCACCTGCTCTGGGCCTTGGGAAATGTGTAAAGTTTGAATGGGAAGAAAAGAGATGGAAGTTTCACGTAAGAGGGGGCTCATATGAGCAAATTCTCAGTAGAGGAATCAGGAGTCATTGGAATTCTAGGTGAGGATAAAAGAGAATCAAGATGAGATTCAGAATGGGATTATGTTTGTCAATTTTCTAAATATGATTGTTGTAACACATATTATCCTGTCTAATTTCATTTAGCATGTGCAACTAAGATAAGTTATGTTATTCTGTTCAATGCGGGTGTGTGAGTGTGAGTGTGTGGGAGTGTGTGTGAGTATGTGTGAGTGAGTGTGTATGTGTATGATGTGTGTGTGAATGTATGTGTGTGAGTGTGTAATGTGTGTGAGCGTGTATGAGTGTATGTGTGAGTGTGTGTGAGTGTGTGTGTGAGTGTGTGTGAGTGTGTGTGTGAGTGTGTATGGTGTGTGTGAGTGTGTGTGTGCGTGTGACTGTGTGTGAGTGTGTATGGTGTGTGTGAGTGTGTGTGTGCATGTGACTGTGTGTGAGTGTGTATGGTGTGTGTGAGTGTGTGTGAGTGTGTGTGTGTGAGTGTGTATGGTGTGTGTGAGTGTGTGTGAGTGTGTGTTTGTGTGTGTGTGTGTGTGTAACTAGGGCTCCAAGCAGCTAAGAGGTAGCTCATAATCACACTGTTAAAAAAACTGTCAGGCTGGAGATAAAAATTCAGGTCAAATGGCTAAGTGTGCCTCATCCAGTCCTATAAAATGAAGAAAAGAGAGAAGAAAAAAAAAAAACAAAACAGTAACTCATAGAGAACCTCCTTTCTAAATAAACACAGTGAGTTTCATTCTGTGAGCAGATCTGTATTTCTGAAATGCTATACATTTCTGATAGACGGCTGGGGAGACAGCTCAGTGGATAAAGTGTCTGCCTTGCAAGCACAAGCACCTGGATTTCAAGCACCCATGGAAAAGGCTACACACCTGTCACCTGACCACTGAGAGGAAGTTTCTGGATCCTGTTCCATTGATGATTTCTTGGTTCAATGGGAGATCTTGACTCAAAGAATAAAGTAGAAGATGGTGTTGTAGGGTCTTGTATTGACCACTACCCTCTACACGTATGCACATATGTACGCCTACACATTGATATGTGAATGAATGAATGAATGAATGAATGGAAAAACAAACAAATAATAGTTTCTTATGGGAAGCATATTGATCACTTGGGGTGAAATTATGTTCCCAGATAGGAAACTTTGTCAAAACTGCAGTGTCCACTCCTAACCTTGTTGAATGATCCTGTTGTTTTTACCATAATGAGTCAATGCAAACATCAGATATATCCCCAAAGACACAGACCATGCAACATTTCATTTCTCTCTCACCGTTTTCATTACTCAAAAGGCAAATAATAATTTTCAATTAAAGTATTTGTCTTATCGACCCAACCTATACAAATTATCATATTATTTTTCATATTTCTAAATATCATACCATAGGCTAGAAACTTCTTTGTATTGCATCATATGCACTGTGCTCATTTGAAACACAACTGTACAAAAAACAAGAGGTTTGCTGCAACTTTGTTTACAATAGCCAAGAAATGAAAGCAGCCCACAGGCCCAGTGGAGGTTAAATGGACAAAGAAACTATAGTCCATACTTATAATGCACTATTACTGAGCCTCAAAGGGAAAGAAACCCGCCAACTTACTACTGCACAGATAACCTTTGAGAAAAGAGATCTAGAGACTAAAAGGCAAACACTGAATGTTTCCAATTATATAAAGAATCTAAAGTCATGAAGTAGAACACTGGTTACTAGAAGTAGGTGGGAACTTCTTCAATAAGTATTGAATCTCCATTTTGTAAACTGCAGAATTCTAGTGATCTGTTAAACCCCAATATGAACTTAATAATACTACCAAAGTGCACAACTACATTGTGTTTTTAAAAAACAAAGAAAAGAAAAAAAACATACACACATACACACACACAATAAAATAGTATTTAGTTATTATTTTCTTGAAAATAACTCCCTACCTGGTTTCATAAAGAGCTCTTAATGTAACAGTAACGAAGTGAAATCAACTCAAGAGTAGGAGCCAACAGGACAGGTGCAGGAAAGTATCTCATGACAGCCCCAGGTATAGGAGGGCAAGACCTAGAGCCAGCAGTTGCAGCAAGAGGTTAACAGGCATGGTATTCACGACTCACCCAGCAAACCTCCACGCTTCTATTTGCTTTATTGCTTTTCCTTTCTCCCTAGACCCTGAGCCTAAATGCAGACATGATGGATGCTCCTGTCACATTGAGTGCTGATAACTGTCAAACTTCTCCTCCTAGCCTCACCATAATTTCCTTTAGGAGGCTTGGCTTTCTACTGCCTGTTCGAAAAGAGCCGTTCTTGTCACGGTTAAGAGAAAGGAGAGAAAAGAAATATGGATTTGTGAGCCCCGTGTAAATGAAGAGGTAGCACTTTCCCCGGAAATATTAAATTAGAGGACATGATTCAGGCTTCTGCGTCTCACTCCAGTTACTGGCTTTCACTTAAGAACAGGGCTTGATTAGGAGAAAAATAAACCAAGTTGTGATGCAGGTATTTAACAAGACATTAGCATGGAGAATTGTTCAGGAGCTCTGGTGAGATTTAGGGAAATATCATAAAATGCATTTATTTCACACATCAGGTTATTTTGGTTGCTGGGAAATTTGGAATCCTTGACTGTGTGTGTGAGACCCTCCAGGTTGGAGTAATCAAGAAATGTTTTCTGTTTGGAACAATCACAAAGCAACTGGGAACTCGAGAGAAGGGGGGGGGGGGGCACTTCATAGCATCCAGTCAAACCGGAACTCTCAGAAGATAAATTGGTTGTGGTGACTAATGGAATAAACTAGAAGCCCATCAACAATGAACGGGCAATGAAAATGCTGCACAGACAGTGGAACTTTGTTCAGCCAACATGAAAAAATTGAAGTCATGTAATTTGCAGGAAAATGTATATTATATCGAGTAAGATCATTCAGGCTCGGAAAGACAGATACCACAAGCTCTCTCACACATGAAGATCCTGTATTTGAAGTTGCAGAGGGGCTGAGGCCATGAAACTCTAAAGGAGCTGGAGTAAGGACAGGAATAGGCAGAGTAATGGAACATGTGTCATGAACGTTGAATGTAGAATGAATGCTGGGGGTGACAACTGAGGAGGGGGAGGGGGAGACTGAAGCAAGAGCATGAGGGGAGCAGGTGCCTCACAGTCAAGAGTACACATTTGCAGAGGACCTGAGTGCCATTTCTAGTGCCCACATCAGGAAGCTTATGACCTCATAAAACTCCAGGGTCTGTGGGCACTCTAATCATACACACACACACACACACACACACACACACATATATATTCACACTTACATATATATACATATACTAAAAATAAAAGAAATCTTCAAAAATCTTTTAAAAAGTAAAAATTAAAACTAATCAAACATAAATTTTTAAAGAGGAAGGGCTACTCACAGCAAATATCAATTAGACAGTATAGAAGAAAGTTATCTGTGATCTTAGTGTCTTCTGAATGCAAAAGTATCAGATAGCCAACATCAAAAACTGCATATAATCTGAGGGGCAGCTTCTCTGATACACATGTCTGCCAGAAGTTCACATAAAGGGCAGCTAGGAAGGCATCCATCTAATTCAGGAATATCAGAAGAACTCCCTCATCAAACCCCAGCAATGACACTAAGGGTGAGTTCTCAGAGGGGAAACAGCTTTGTTTTAGTTTCTCTCCAACCATGAAATACTGTTGCACATCTGTCAATTCAAGGCTGTATCTAAAACCAGGCAACCATTTTTGCTCCAGCCTTTTGCAAGTCCATAGGAGGCTGCAAGCTAAATGTAATTTGAATTAGAATCATTTTCAAGTTTAGGAGCCTGGGCGGTTGTTTACCACTCTTTCTTAATTTCCAAGTGTAAGCTGTCCGTCAGACCATAGAGCTGTCACACCTCATAGGCAAGCAAGCTAAATACGGTTTCAGGAACTTCAGGAAAACTAGCAGCTTTATTAGCAGCAAGACCCAGCACTATCTGTGGGGACACACACACAGCAATCTGAAGTATGCTTGTAAAGGAGACAGAAAAGGGCAGAACAAAGACTTGTTTTGTTTTTCCTTTTCAAAAACAGAATACCACACACACAAAAAATACATCTTAGAAAGACAGAAGGATCTCGTGTGTGTGTGTGTGTGTGTGTGTGTGTAGTGTGTGTGTCTGTCAGGGAGTGGTGTTGGGGCTGTGGTGGGGGTGGGTGTTTTGTGAATGTATGGATTCTTCCTCTCCAGTTTCAACAACTTTAAAATGGTACAAAATGGTAGATAGGTTTGGTTTCAGTTTTTTCCATTAAAAATTATAAGCAAGCAAGTTAAACATAGTCACCACTAAGCTAGGATTTCAGGGCATAATAAAACTTTCTTTGACAGATCCAAAGAAATGGGACAGTGCTTGGTGCCACTGTGGTGATCCTGACCTCCCGACTGGCGTCTGTCTGTCCTCTCAGGTTGCCAAGACCCTGTAAAGAGGTGAATAATGTGATTTTAAGAAATTGTGGAAAACGCATAACTGACTGTACAGTGTGAAATGAGTCAAAGCCCCAGGGCTAAGAGCCCTCCGGATGGGGATTGCTGAGCGTTTGCATGTTCTAGTCTCTAGGCCTTTGCATAGGCTATGGTTTTCTGTTTGTCTATACTCAGGGCATCAGTAAGTTCCCCTATTCGACCCCTTTGATGTTTGTTCACTTGCCACCTTATCAGAGGCTACGTCTGACTACATAAGGAGAAGGCACCTGTCCTAACGTGTAACAAGTGATTAATAGCTACAGTTGTCAATAATTAAGGATTACAGATAATTCTCTTCAGGATAATCCAATCAGCTAAAGGCTTTCTTTCTCTCTCTCTTTCTTTCTTCCTTCCTTCCTTCCTTCCTTTCTTTCTTTCTTTCGTTGGTTTGTTGTTTTGTTCTGAGGCAGGGTTTACTAAGTAGTCACAGCTGGTTGTCACTGAAACCAGAAGTCCTCTGTTGTCAAGCTCTGCTTTATTCAAGTTGCAACCCTGATTCCTGCCTGAATTTTCAATGTGCTCCACAGATGTCCAACTTAGTAGCCACCAAAATGCTACGGTGTGTTTACTGTTACTTAAAATAGTGTGTGTACTTAATTTGTGTAAACACACACACACACACAGCTGTTTATCTGGAGAATTCTGACACAGCCTCTCCCCCCCCCCCATTTCTTCATGAGTGTTATTACACCATTTTGCAGACATACGCCCTTGTTTCATTTAGTGATTTCTACCACAGTGTCTAGAATCTAGGACTAACAGCATCAAAACACGTGTGTTTATGTATGCTTAGATGGGTACTCTCACTAATCACTGCCTTAAAGGCTTCGAGCGGATGTTCTTTGTCTTTTATGCCAATTAGACTATAAAGCTGTTATTCTGCTTTGTTCCCAATTTGCTGGTGCAGAACTTGAGTATAAAGTGAATCCTGAAATCCATGAAGTTGGCATCCATGAAGTTCAGACTCTCAAATATCACTTCTTAAACCTTATTTCCTACTTATCAGCCGCACCAGAAATCCATTTACAGAGAATCTTATTTTCAAAACTAAAAGAACTCCTCATACATAATAATGGGTTAAAATTCTCTACCAGCCTGTGATCCTGTGATTTGGAGGCGTTCAGACTAGAACAAGAGAGTTTTAGTTTAGATGGAGGGGAAGGATAAAGAATGGGGTACTGAATATTGTCAGACATTCCAGAGATTTTAGTAAAAAGAGAGCAAATTTTTCAAAAAAAAAATTAAAGTAGAGCAAATTGGTCCAAGGCAAAAACTCTAAAACGAAACACAGCTGAAAGATCAAGGGGCATATTTGAAGTGATAGCATGTCTACCATCCCACATTATTCTAGTGAGGAGGTTAACTAACTGAGAGAGAGAGAGAGACCAGAAGGAGGCAGACATTTGGAGCAGTAGTCTGGTGAACCCCAGAATAGAAAAGAATATAATATTTTCCCCAAGGCTCTACCTCCCCACCAGGTCCTAGAGCCCAACCCAGGCATCCTAAACTAGCTAACCAACCCACTCAGAGTTTCTAGGACACTGCCCCCACCTAGAGGCCAGATAGCAAAGAAAATGAAATGTGTTCAGTATTGAGCTATCAGAACATAACTGACACATTCAGACAACAGTTGAATATCACCAGGGGAACAGCTGCTAAGTGTCTAATAAGAACTTACCAAAGGAGATAGTAACACCAAAGAACAGTCACTAATAAGTGTTCAGCCATATTGTTCTGGCACTAAATTTTAGCAATATATATTTTTTTTAACAAAAATTTCATTTTTGCTGAAAGCATTATAAAGAAATATATGCTTGACTTCCGATCACTTAGTCTGTGAGCTGATTCAGGAGTGGTGCACAAACATTGTGGATTACACACCAGGAGAACAGCATTGTGTTTTACTGGAACTAAAGTAGGGGTCACAGTGGAGGTGAGGGGTGACTGGTTGGGAAGAAGCTCTTTGTATTCCAGTGGCTTCTTACTCTGAACATTACCAACCCCCGTTTCCCTGGCCTGTCTAGCTGCTCTGCTCCTGGGAGAAAAGAGAATGCACTCAGGCTGTGTAACAGAGCAAGTTGCATGGTGGGACCAAACCCTCTCTCTGCAGAAACCCAAGAAGTCAAGGCTGGCTCTTCTGGATGATTTAATTGTATACTTGATCTGGCCAAACCTTGAAAAGAAAAACATGTTATCATGCTTAATAATAGTCACCTGTTTGGAGAAATGGCGTGGCTGCCGCTGAGTAAATGCTGGGGGCCACGCAGCTGCAAAGGCATCGCTTACAGAAGGACCTGGTCGAGACTGCCTGAGAGACCAAGGATTGCTGACGCAGACAATATCAGCCAATTCGCTGGGCAGAAGTGCCGAACGCCTTTAATCCCAGCACTTGGGAGGCAGAGGCAGGTGGATTTCTGAGTTCGAGGCCAGCCTGGTCTACAGAGTGAGTTCCAGGACAGCCAGGGCTACACAGAGAAACCTTGTCTCGAAACAAACAAACAAACAAATTATATATATATATATATATATATATATATAT
>JADRCH010000241.1:438122-459619 GCA_019843965.1 Rhynchomys soricoides
TCAGCCAATCAGGAACTGCTGTTTAGAGGAGATGCTTTCTTGGGACCAATGGGCACTGGTGGAGGTTATTAAAGGAGCTTGCAGCAGCATTTCTCACCTACACCTTGAGTTTGTGCTGTTGATTCTATACTACCTCACCTCCGACCTCACCCAAGGGCAAGTAGAATTGGGCAGCAGGAGGTCCAATGCATAGGCAATAGTCACCAGTGTGATATGACTACCTGTAAGTTACATGTTGTGACAACCTGAACTGTTTCTGTCCAAATCCCTTCTCCTCAAAAGTATTTGGGAAAGTAGACTGGCTTTGGACTGGGTGATATCAAAGAACTGGCATTTTAGGATGGGCATACTTGAATCTGGATCTTTCCTGTTACTTTGGAGGATTGAAGTGGGTTCTAGATCAAATTCCTAATCACACATCACCAACTCAAATCCAATAATAGACTCTCTTTTACTGAGAAACCAGACTACTCCTTTGCTGTGGACTTCTCCAAGCTAAAAGAAGCTAAAAATGAGCTACTGTGGCTTTCCCTGGTGTATTATGATGCTCAACTAAGAATGATGAAAGTAAGATATTGCTAATTGAAATGTAGTCAGTTGGATCTTCAGTCTTTTAAAACTTCAACATGCACATGAACATATGATGGTTTTAGGGGTTTTGGGTTTGGTTTGCTTTGGCTTTGTTTCACTTTGTTTTGTTTCATGTAGGCTCTGACAACAGAATAATGTTAGCATCATAATAGTCTGGATCCTATCAGGCTCTACAGGATTCCTACATGAAGTCTACATCACTAATCTGAATCACATCCTTTGCCTATCATTATACTTATATTTTAATAAGATGACTTTACTACTATGAACCTGTAGATAAAACACCATACAGCTAAAGTAAGGCTTGTGCATGGCCACCTTAACTCTATAGAAGTATATTGAGTTGTACAGAATTTGGGATATGGAAAAAGTTTGAGTGGCTACCTTAACCTACATGTTTGAAGGCATATACTTTGAATGGTAAGACTTTGGTTCAAGGAAATTCAAACAAGCAAGTCTCTAAATCATTAGGAAGCCTACAAAAATATAACACTGAAACTTGCATCTCAGTTGCAGGAAGCCAGTGTTATCTGGTGCCCTCAAGAGGAATACGTCTAAAAAAGTAATTTATACTGCTTTTCAGTGATAACTGGGGACATTAAAGCATGGGTAGTTAAAAATGCCAATTGTACAAAAGAGTTAGAAGTTATTCACAGAACCCAATTACAACTAGGAAATTATTTGCATTTATAAGATCATAAAAGTGAGGGCAGTTTAACACTTACTCCTATGTTCTATGTTACAGGAGCAATTGGGGCTCTTATCAGATGATAGTGATGTTATGACATGCAGTCCACATTTCAATTTAAAAGCCTGTAAATAGTGACATTCTAGAATGTTCCAACATTCTACTCAGCAGCACTGTGAGAAAAGATCTAAGAGGACAATGGAGACTTTGGGATGCATAAAGGAGTGAAGGCATAAAAAGAACATAAATTAAATTATTATTAACAAAAGTGTTCAGGTGTGTGTGTGTGTGTGTGTGTGTGTGTGTGTGTGTGTATGTTCTTTGAGGACTTATTGTCCCTGTCAATCATAGCCTCTCCCCCGTCTCAGGCCAAGTCATTGTATGCAATAAATTACATAGTTAAATAAGTCATCTTTCCCTTTTCAGTTACCACTCCTTATAAGGAAATGTCCATGCCTACCCATTAGTGCCAGGCAAATCTCTAGTCATCCACTTGCTGTCTCAGTCCTTACCATTGTTGGACTTGAAAGTCCACAGGTCTGGGCAGCCTACCCCACAAAGACACAGAGACTGAGAGTGATGCAATAAGCATGAGGTCTATTGAATCCAGTGCACTGGGGCCGCCGTACCAACAGGGCAATGGTGACCATGGGTTAGTAAGGTACACACTTTTTATACACTTTTCTGGGGCAGAGCTTGGCAACAGCATGAAAGGGTAGGCTCGCATTGGTGGTTAACTTTTACTTTTTTTATGACTGGAGGCCAGAGGTGGTAACATCAGTCTGTTACCATCCACCTGTGGCTTCAGCCTGTCTTTGACAACAGAGAATTCTGTCCATTGTGTGGGGCCTGAGGCATATCTGCACCTAGCCTTGTTTTTTCATTTTCTAACAGTTATCTTTGGCCTTTCTGACTATCTGGAATGTTTTCTAGTCCGGCTCATCAGCTGCCTTTTGTCTCTCAGGGCCTCACACCATTACCCTTGTCCTGGTTCCTATCAGAGCAAGAACTAGATCAGATGTCAAAAGACCCACCACTGGGTGTGGGGATGAATCCTCCCTGAAAACTGACTCACCACCAGTCATATCTGTGAAAGATAATTTCTATTCCTAACGTGAATTTATTCCTCTCCAAGGAGTTTGCTTATGAACCAGACCAACCTACACACAGTCTTTAATTTCAGAAAGATCTGTTCTCTGGCTCAATTACATGAAAAACATTTCTTGTTCTTGGTATTGATTTACTGTATGAATGATGGCAACCACTCTATCCCCTTTCATTCCCTTTCAGTTGATGCTATCTAGTCTTCAGCTGTTCTTTATCTTTAAACAAAATAATAACTAAATGAAGATAGTCTTGTTTAAACATCAAATAATGTCACTTGATCTCACAGTCAGCAGTTTTCAGCTAAATAATTTCCAAAGTCTTCAGCTATATAATGCCAATTAGGCATGACATATACAGTCTCTGTATGTTGTTCTTGTCTCTGGCTCTGGTGTTTTCTCTACTAATTGTGTGTACAGTCATAAAAGTGGCCTCCACAACACAAAGATCTCTAATCACCCAATACCAAAACCAAGGCTAATTTGTCTTGAAGCTTTCAAGACTTGACATGAGACCTGGAAGAACAGATAGGATCTGCCTGCCTCAGGATTCAAATTCTAGAGTACTCAGACAACCTAGTTCCTTCTGCTTGGTGGAATAAATTTCATCCTTTCGCTATAGTCTCGATAAATCCCAGTTACCTTGAATAATTCATGTGAGTCTGTGTTGCATTTGTCAGCTCAAGAACAACCAAGAGATGAACCTTTGAAAACAGAAAGCACTGAAGAACAATGTTCCTCTTCTAACAAACATGCCAGTATAACTTCTTCTGAGCACTTCCCACACTGATGATCTCCTCTCTCCTCTCCAAGACCCATCCATATCAGAAGCAGTCACAGATGTTATGAGAATCCCTCATAGCAATCCCTCATCATGACAATGGAAGGTACCCAAGAGGCCAGCCTCTGACAGCCACAGAATTCATATTAATGCCATGTATTCTTGAAGCTCTTACAAAAGACACTCACTTAGACTTCACTGAATTATCTGCTCAACTGTCTTGCTACTTTTAGTTACTGGAGAAAAAACAAAGAAGGAAGGAAGGAAGGAAAAAAGGAAGGAAGGAGGGAAGGAAGCTAGGAAGGGAGAAACAGACAGACAGACAGACAGATAAGCCATTGTAGCCTAATCATAAATGTGTGTTGCATCAACATGTGCTGCTTAGCAGTGATCACTCACATGCATCCTCTCTCTCTCTCTCTCTCTCTCTCTCTCTCTCTCTCTCTCCACCTTGTTTACAGGCACACAGTTGCAGAATAATATCACTAAAAATACCAACACTTTTAAACAACGTTTTATGTGTTGTTTCAGATAAATACCTTTCTAAGAGTGGAGAAACCATTCCCATCACAGAAATAGAGAGAGTGGTACCGAAAATAAATGATGGATAGGTTTTTATCTATCACATGAAAGTTCCAAATGTTTATGCAACAATGTCTTCCAAAAGCAAAATCTGAAAAGCACGCTCTAGGAGGAAATTGGACAGTCATAAATTAATACACATAAATTAATCATTATTCCTAAGACAAAACTGCTCTGACATAGAAGAAATGAATATGCCTGTAGGAAGTTGACAAAATGTGAAAAGCTGATGTACAGAAGAAAAGGTACAGACAGAGGCATACGTGGTTCTTACAGCTCAGCTTTTCAGTCGCACATTCAGTGCATCATGCATGCACTTATTTTTCTGATAGTGTAAGAAAGCAAATAATTATGTGGGATAAGGAGAAATGTTAAATCAATATTATTCTCCCATATAATATTGGTAATTTATCAATATAAATCAAAACCCACACAAATTCTACTATTTCAACTTCTAGGAATTTGACTTAAAGAAAAAAATCAGACATAAAAACTCATTAATAGCTATGTTAACCACATAGTTATTTATAAAGAATAGATAAACAAACACATGTCTAGCAGCCTAAATCTAAAGCATAAATATGATGTAATATCCATAAACAAGAGATATGTCATCCAACAAAATTTATATCAGAAGCAAAGCATGATAAAACACATCTTTATTGCAGCTCTTGAGGGGCAGAGCCAGGCAGATCTCTGTGAGTGTGAGACCAGCCTGGTCTACATAGTGAAAATCTGTTTCAAAATACTATGTCAAAATAGCATTTAATAAAATAGATAGAGATAAGTTTTGCAAATTGTGGGTTGTATAATATATATTATAGATCATGTTATATATTATATGTTGCATGTTCTCTCATCATACTTGAGTACACAATAAATCTGAAGACAATGTTGCAGGTTGTAGGACATAATGTTAATCATGAACTTGCCAGGAAATTCTCCCTAATGGTTAGCTTTCATGGTGTTGAATGATGCTATGCAGGCCACTAAAGGAGAAAAGATATCACTGGACCTACCTGATGCTGAACCCTACATGCTACAATTCCAACCTACCAGGCAAAGAACTAACCAAGTTTTCTCTTGCTTGGAAGTGAGATTTGGGAGCGAGCCCATACCTGGTTATGTTGGCAAAATTCATGGCTGGGGTAGTCATAGGCCCTAGGGAAGAACTTACTGATATTGTTTTGCTAAATGGTCATGTGGCCCAACTGCCTTCTGAGCATTTATGTTTGTCTGTATTTTACGTTTGATCTGTGCCCAAATGACTATATTAGTTGGTCAAGGCAGCCATGAGAAAACACCAGAGAATGGGTGATTAAATAACAGAGATTTATTTTCTCACAATTGGGATCTAATCCCAAATCCCAAATCAGCTAAAATCCCAAAATCAAATTGCCAAGAGAGTTGATGGTTGATGAGATTTCTCCTCTTGATTGGCAGGTTAGTATCATTTTTGTGTATCCTCACATGGGAGAAAAAGGAGAGGAGTGGGGAGAAAGGGGGGGAGAGAGAGAGACAGAGAGAGAGAGACAGAGAGAAAGAAAGAGAGGAAGAGAAGGAGGAGAAGGAGGAGGGAGGAGGGCAAGAAGAAAAGAGAGGAGACTATGTTGTGAGTACTGGTGTGGTTTCTTCCGATGAGGCCCAGTGTGAGTAGGCAAAAGCCTACCATTATGATTTCATTTGTAACCATAATTATCTGCTCCATCTATTTACAGAAACAGTCATTCCAGAGTCAGAGCTTCTACATGCAATTTTGAAGAGATGCAGCTTAGTACATGGCAGTGAATTCAGAAGTGCCATATAAAATCTTTAAGATTTATCTTTAAATTATTAAATGTCAAATCAGGCAGAAAAAAATCACAGTTTCAAAACATAGTTTAGCTGAAGTTTCAATGTATTGGGCATAAACCCATTTTCCAATTGCAGACAAATAATTTTCTGCCATGAGAGGTTAGTTTGTGGTCTCTCTCTCATGCATGTGGGCTGACATCACTTATTCAGAAGAGTAATATGATTTTCCAAAGGCCAAATATAAAGTATTTGCACAACCTTTAAGCAAATCAGAAGTAAATTTCAATGTCCCCATTTACAGTATAATCCTCATACCTAGTCTTCAATGTGAATACCTTGGACTCGTTAAGTCTGGCTGTGAGAGCCTGCCTCAAACAGTTCCTGAAATTACAGAAAGTGCCCATGGCTATTGTGGAAAATGCATTATTCTGATTACAGGCCTACTTCTGGTGTCATTATGCAGCACTTTATCAATATGAGGTGAGTCCGTAGTTAATTCCTTTTGAGTTTTCATACAGATGACAATGGATACCGTCAGCAAGGAGGGGAACAGCACGTCCTGGTAAGCCAGGGATAACTCCCACCCCCGCTGTTTTCACAGTGCTGAAATGGGAATGTGCACAGGCTAAAAGCATCGGGAAATTCAAGTTTGAGGAAAAATCTTCCGGCGTGCACTTTACAAGAGAAAAATATGATTAAATTACAGTTCTTAACCAGCAGAGGAGGGAACGACGACTGAATCTTCTTATTAAGCATTTTCCTTGACTAGTTTCCACCTGTCTTGTTTTGTTTCATTTCTGGGTTTCTTTTCCAACATGAAGAAGTTGTCAGAACAATCAAAAACAATCGCTTCTCCCCGAGAGAGAATGAGTCATTAAAAGAAAGGAACTACTCTCTCACTAGCTCGGGAGCACGGAGGAGCCATGCTCACGGCTTCAGGCTTCAGGTTATGACTGCCTAGTGTGTTCCCGACAGGAAGGGCTGACCAGTATAAATGTCACTAATCTCATCGCTCCTGTCTAGCAGTGGAAATTGTAACTCAATTACCAGACTTCACAAAAGTACGTCTCAGTGAAACTGTTTACTTCGCTAAAAATTAATCAAACTCCGGGCCCCAAATATTAATTCTGATGAGGAAAGTGGAGCAAAATGCCAGTCTTCCTACCGCCTTGTCTCAGCTGTGGCTCCTGAGGACTTAATTAAAATTTCGGTTTCTCTGAAAAGATCATTCTAGCAACTGAAATTGATAAAAACAAAAACAAGGCATTTGCATAGTCTTCTGTGGTGGTTTCTTTCTTTCTTTCTTTCTTTCTTTCTTTCTTTCTTTCTTTCTTTCTTTCTTTCTTTTTTTCTTTCAGGGCTCCACACAATTATCTTTGGCTGCTTACTTCCCTGAATTGTGTACCATAGACTCTGAGCTTTACCAGGCCTAAAGTGGTCTTTTGTTTTTTGGGTTTTTCGTTTTGTTTTTCTTTCTCCTTGTCCATCCACTCATTTATTTGAACAGTCTTAACCGTGGACTGACTGTCTGCTGCCTACTCTACTCTGTCAACAAGTGGGAAGGTCTCCAACCCGCCAAGTTTGCACTCTAGCAGAGGATGTAAATAGTATGTAAACACACTCATGCATTCCAGTATCAAGCAGCAAACATCATGCCTCCTAAATGAGTAGAATACGATGAGAGAGAGAGAGAGAGAGAGAGAGAGAGAGAGAGAGAGAGAGAGAGAGAGATGCTATTGTTCCCAGTGTGGGAAGGAGGTCAGGGAAGAACACTCAGACACAGTGAGAGAAATGCATGTGACCATCCGAAGAGCTAAGTCTCAGGGGAAAAACCAAGTCTGTGGTCCTAAGAGCATCTGTGAGATGTGGATGCTCGCAGTCAACCATCTGACTGAGCTCGGGACCCCAATGGAGGAGTTAGGGGAAGGACTGAAGGAGCTGAAGGGGTTTGCAACCCCATAGGAAGAACAACAATATCAACCAATCAGACCCCCCAGAGCTCCCAGGGACTAAGTCACCAACCAAAGAATACACAGGGAACAACCCATGGCTCTAGCTGCATATGTAGCAGAGGATTGCCTTATCTGGCATCAATGGGAGGGAAGGCCCTTGGTCCTGTGAAAGCTCGATGCCCCAGTGAAGGGGATGCTAGGGTAGTGAGGGGGGAGTGGGAGGGGGAGGGAGCATCCTCATAGAAGCAGGGGAGGGGGCAGGATAGGGGTTTTCAGAGGGGAAACCGGGAAAGGGGATAACATTTGAAATGTAAATAAATAAAATAATCAATAAAAAGTTTAAAAAGAGCATCTGTGAACGTGGTAAGAACAGTGATAGGCAGAAGGGAGGGGCGGATAAAGTACTCCAGAGGCCAGGAAAATATGCCACCTGACCACTAAGAACCATGAACAAGATTCTGGGGATTACTACATGGGTGGTGGAAAGTACTCCCAGTAAAGTATCCCTTGCTGAGGATTGAGTTACAGGCAGGAGACAGATGGGCCCTAATGGGCGGCTGAACAGTCCAGATAAGAGTTTTCTGGAATCGAGCAGTTGGAACAGGTTGTGGGAAACAATGGATTTGGGGGTATATTTTAAAGATGCTGCCACTAACAAATCTACGAAAAATTGGATCTTAGGGTTAGGGAGAGAAGAAATGCAGACAAGAAGGGGGTTTAAAATAGGAATTGAAATGGGTATTTACTGAGCTGAGGACGGGAGAAAGGCTGAAGACTGCATGGGAAGAGGCATCAGATCTGGTTTTGATATTTTCAAACGGGGAGTCATGTTAATTTCCAAACACAAATATCAAAGAGAAAAATTACGCATGTGTGTGCACATGCATAGTTAGTGTTAAAAGTGGCAGGACTGAGATTAACTGTAGTGTACTCCACTAACTGTGGCTCACAGCCACATCAAGTCACTTTCATGATTTTGGGAAAATGCTTTATTGAAACAAAGCCTGGGTCATTCACTGACGTACCATCTGTGGTTGCTTTATGCTATGGTACCAGAGTAGAACAATGGTGACAGAAAATATTTAGCCTGAAGAAAAGGTGGAAGATCCTTATTATCTGATCATTTATAGGATTTTTAAAAAGGCCAACTTACCCTAGAGTTGAGTAAATGTAAAGGAAACAACAGGTTTGAAGACAGGGCCATGGTGTCCTTGAATAACTAAGTGGCACCTGGTCTTAGCATTGAACTGTATACAACACAGCACACAGAGGGACTAGACAAAGACACACTGTTACCCACCAATTTCCATCACACAAGAAAAACAGGCCGCAGAGAGGATGCTCAAAGGACACAGCTGATATAACAAATTAATGAGTAATTGAAGTAAGAAAATTAATTTTAAAAGTAAATAATGGAGACATTTTGTACAACTGTCGGCCAATGTGTCAACATGATTCTGTGACAGAAATGTGGAGATTGCCTTGAGGTCCCTCGTTTAAAACTGATGTGGCTATGATTAAAAACAGCAAACTCAGCTGCAATTGTGATGTTTTAGGTTTCCCATTTTGATCCTAAAACCAGGCTCTGCATATTTGTATAGCAGGCTCCAAACAGAGTTGAGCCAGCTAAAATGAAAGGTATAGTCTTTTCACGTGCTTCATATTCTATCTCCAGAGAAGATGGCCACTTTAGAAGCCAATCTGTGGAGTGTAATTTATCCCAGCCACCCAGCAGACGTAAGTACTATTTTGGGGCCTGCTCATTTTCTGCAGTTTTTCATTTTATAAGCCATCCGATATTTCTCACATCTTACAGCTGCACTAGGTATCTGCTACAAAATTCTGTCCCCAGGGGTCTATGCACACTGCCTCCTGGGTTCCATGCTTGTCACCACAGGGCCTGTGCAACAATTGACCTATTTTCTTGAATCCACCTGAAGACTTTGCTGAGAAGAAGTTTAGGTAAGAATTCAAGAAAGTAAGATCCTTAAAGATTTCATGAGCAAGCTCCACATACTGCCCTGCTTGGAAACACAAAACCTTCCAGAAGACACCAAAGAAATAATTCAATTCCAATAATATCAAAAGTTAGTTTTCACTGTTATATTAAGATATTCTTGAAGGGCTTTCTAAGATGGCTGATATTTTGATACTATGAAGGAGGTAGTTTGTGGCAGGGAGATAGCTCAGAGGGGGGAAATCACTGGCCACACGGGCATTAGTCAAGTTCCAATCTGGAGAATCTACAATGAGAGGAGAGAATCAAATCTGAAAGTTGTCCTTTAACCTCCAAATGAACATCATGACACTGCCATACACAGACAGACAGATACACACACACACACACACACACACACACCCCAACTCATTCACACATATACAGACACATTAACATGTGCACACATATATGCATACACATGCACATAAACACACTCACAAAGACACACAAATACCACAGTCTCTCATATATATAAAGCATATACACACATATACATATATATAAACTAATAATAATGAATACATGCATTTTAAAAATACTTTTACATTTAAAATGAGACGAGTTTGACTACAACAGCATAGTAAACTTTTCACTATTACTTAACATGAGCTGCCAGATTTTTACCTCAAATCCTCGTGACTCATTTCTGTTTTGTCTGGGTTTGCTTTCTCATTGACCTCACCCTTTGTGAAGCATACACGTGACCTGTTCTAAAAGAACACAGGCAAGACTCCCATGATTAAGTGAAAGCACTTCTGAGTACATTCAAGGTATAGATTCCATAGGGTAATGCTACCCTCACCTGATGCAGTCTAGCCCCAATGCATTACACTACAAGATGGCCATTCAGTTTGGTTAAGATCAAATAACAGCACCTGATATGAAAATCACTCATGGTTACCTGGATAAGCTTTCATTTCTACTGAACTTCGTGCCAAGTCAATGTTTTAAAGAAACCACGGGGAGGGTGGTTTTTATCTTTGCCAATCGTTCTGCTTACTTAGTGATTAGCATACCTTGTTCTTACTGAGCACTTCCTAAAAGATACCTCACATCCTGCAGTTCCTTTCAGGAAGGCTAGTCAATGTCTCACCTGATACTCTTTGGTGAAACTTTTCCTCATTAATCTGCAAGTTTAAGTCTTCATTTTGCTTCTGTGCTCACTGTTTCATTTCATCTTTACTTCAGAGTGGAGCTGTGACACTGTGGAAATTGTATTTTATAATGTAAATGAACTCATTAAGTTTGAAAAGTGTGTGAGGTGGTGTGGTGTACGGGAATGTACCCTGATATACTTCAAACACTAAACATTCTGCCAAGGTGCCTACATGCTCTCCAATTCCAAAAAAGTAAATAGGTGCTTTGAACATGGCTTAATCCACCATTTTCCATTTAACTAATGGTTCTTAGTCAATATTGGTTAACAGAAAACAGAAAATATGAAGAAAAGAAAAGGTGTGCTGGGGACTAGGACCTAGGATGAGTTGGAGAAGACAGGGGCACTGATATCATTAAAATATATTGAATCTTCTATAGAGTTTCAAATAATAAAAAATGCTAAAAATCAAACTTGGCAAAGAGCTAGTTATGCGGAAAAATATAAAGGAAAGTACCTTTGAAAACTAAGGTGCTTGTCATAGTTTCCTAAGACAGCTGTGAACGGACACCAGAGAAAATAAGGCTCTAAAATGAGAATGTATTTTCTGAGATAAGACACCAGCAAGGCTGCTCCTGTGCCTCATCTCTTCTTGACTTGTAGATGCTACTTTCTCTCTGGGTCTTCATGCGGTCCTTCTGTAAGTATGCATGCAAATATCATCATTACAAACATGCCAATTATGTCTGATTCATGCACACACTAATGGCTTTACTTAAACTTTGAGATAAATGTAAAGATCTTCTTTCCTACTGCACTCACCCTAAGGTTGGGGAAAGGGGTGGGCCATCAAGATATACACTTAGGAAGACATTCGGGAACATTCCCCTTAAGGGAAACTTCGGAGAAAGAAGGGGGATGTGGCAAGTTTAGTCTAGAACCTAAACTAACGTGATGTTAAGCCACTTTCCTATATCTTTATTATCAAGATTTCTAAGCAACATTTTTTTTCTGTCCCCAACCATGATTCCCTTTTGAAAGGAAGTGTCAGTATAGGAAAATGTTGAGAGCCCTAGAAGCCAATTCCCTATAGATGCAGCATTCCTGAGAGGGTCCTGACTTGCTGGAATGCCCTACTTTCTGTCATAGACTGTCTCTCAGTGCGTCACACATCAGTCTTGTAAAATGCTCTGCCAGAACCACTGAGGGAGTGTTGATCCCATGTCATCATTGACAAAGCTCTGAGGAAGTCTCCAGGCATACAAGGCAGTATCCTTTTGGCATATTTTGCATTCCCAATGTGATGTAACCACAAACCCCTTTATTCTTGGTGTTTATTGATACCTTACAGAACAGATAAATAGATAGACAGATAAATGATCTGAAAACCCATTATTAGCAGTAGTTTGAAATTACATTCTAAATTTATAACCCAGAGTTATGATTTTGAATGTGAGATTACTAGATATTGGGACATAATGGAAACACCTAACAACAAAGATCCTTGGAAAAAGCACCAACAAACAAAGCCCACAGAAGACAGGGACAGTGATGATGGCAGCTGTTTTCTCTTACCCCACAGGAGACAGAATAATCCCACCATCAAAAAAAAAAAAAAAATCCATGCCCTAGTTTCTGGAACTTGTAAATAAGTTGCATTGTTTAACAAGGGGAAGGAAGTTTATAAGTGGAGCCAAATTTGCTAATTATCAAGCAGTAAAATCAAGACATTATCCAGGTGCATTCTATGTAGTCACAACCTTCCTGTGCTGGAAAGGAAGGTAGAAAAAATGTTATGATCTGACCCCAGCCTGAGAAGAGCTGGACTGGTCTCTGGTGTCTTGGAAGAAGAAAACAAACCAGAAAACACAAAGTGTTTCACAAATAGCCTCTCAAAGCTGGGCAAGATCATCCACTCAGCCACCCAAGGGAACACAATATTTCCAACAACTTGATTTTAGCCCAGACAACTTCAGACTCCTGACCCCCAGACTCCTGACACCCAGATTACTGTCAGCCAGATTCCTGACAGCCAGGCTACAGGTGGTATGCTTCCTTAAGCCATCCACCTTAATGGATGGATGTTTTTGCATTTTTTTTTTTTTATGAGAATGAAGAACTAAAATAAAACCTTACCAACTATTTTCCAAGGGTAAATTGTATGCTTACTAGGCACAACGTACTAACTGAATAAGGGTATTTCACATTCACCTTACATCCTGGTTGTTTCAAACAGTTAGAAGCATACTTTGATTGTGTAAGAGTCACAAAACTATCCTAGTTAACAGATATAATGTACAGGTCAGAGAACACTGCATGCATCATGTGAGATATACCATTTGTTGTTGATTGTAGGTCATTTTCTGAGGTAAATCTAAGATGACAACCTAGATTGCATAGAAGGATCTTGTCTCAACCATTACTTTTCAAGTTGGTTGCTACCCTGAGCCCAACAATAACCATTCACTTCATAGCTATGAATGGAACTGAACCCACTTGATCCCAGGCAATGTTCTAGGTACAGTGATGGAGACCAAATAGGTCCCTGTTCATGTGTAGCTTATGTTCCAGTGGAAGAACTAGAAAAAAAGATGATGCTTGCTTCTTATGCAAAGGTAGCATATTTGTTTTCTAGGACTACCATAACAAGCTACTGCAAATTGGGTGACATTAGCAAGAGTCTGCCTGATAGTACAGCCTGATAGTTCTGAAACCAAGAAATGTGAATTCAAGTGAAAGTAAAATTGCTTCTCCCTGAGGGATATAAATGAGAATCTATTCCAGGTTCCCCAAGGCTCCTGTTAGCCTCAGCTTGTGGATTGCTCTCTTCCTGGGTCAGTTCGCTTTGTGTCTATCTCTATAACCAAATTGACCTTATAGGTAAGGACATTTGACACTCTGGATAAAAGCCCACTCACCTTAAGTTGATCATTTCCTAAAGCCCTATTTCAAAATAAAAGTATATTTGTAGGCACTGGGAATTATGACTATAAGATATTAGGACAGATGTGTTGGCATATGCCTATAAACAGCACTCAGGAGGCTGAGACAGAAGGAGAGTGACTTCAGCATCTTGGCCACATAGTAAGACCTTGTTTCCAAAGGAGAGAAATAAGAAAATGGGAGCACAAGTTGACTGCTGGCAAAATAGATAGAAAGCTCTGCAGTCAACTGTAGGAAAGGGCCAACTGGCAGCACATATACAATTGCTTGCAACTGGAATCAACAGTAATGATGAAGGATGAAAAAATAGTGGAATATGATCCAGGATGCACCAGATAAATATTCCCAAAAAGTTATTGTTTTGGCCTGCCTCGGTTTCCCAGTAGATGAACTGAGAAATTGCTTCTCATCATCTCAACTCTTATGTTGGGTGTGGAGCTGGAAAATGTCTTGGTCATTGTTTTCCTGCGTTAAACAACTCTCTATTTTATCACAAGAAATGTATATTGCAGCTTAATTCAATTTTATTCACTCCCCTCCAAGTTCTCTTATTCAGATTTTTTTCTAAAAATATACATATCAAAGGAAACTTTCAAAAGGCAGATTAGAATTCTCTCCTAAGAGGCTGTTCCAAAAGCATTCTGAGAAGGCTTGATGCTTCCAGACTCACTCCAAAGGCTAAGCAGCCGTGGGATTAATTAAAAAAGGATGGGGTCCATGGCTCTGAAGAGGAAGCCTGACTTTCCATTACAGCTCTGTGCTCTGTTGTCCCTATAACCTTTGTAGAAACTGGCAAAGTGTCAGTGCCGTCCACAGGCTTCAAGAAAAAGGAAGAGGATATTTAACAGGAATAGGTCAAAGACTTTCCTATTTCATAATAACTTGTCAAGGTGGGACATTTAATTCCAATGCTGGAAACTTTGAAAAGGTTAAGAGTCAGAGGGTGGAGGATCCCATGTTCAGGAGTGATCACACAACCTCTAACATCATCATAATCCTGTTTACATGCTATGACACACACTTGTATGCACACCCAGTGAGCCAGAGAGTATCATGAAAAGACATGAAACCTACATTCCTAGATATTCTTGGCCACATCCAGAAAACAACATGGCCCCCTTTTATTAGTTTGTCTTTTTCCTATAAAAGGTCTACTCAAATAATATACAAATCGCTGTAAAATTAAGAAGTTGGGTAGATGGAGAGAGAGAGAGGAGAAAGAGACAGAGAAGACATAGATGATACATAGGGAAGACAGACAGACAGACACAGACAGGGACAGAGATATACACAGAGAGGGAGACAGAGATAGAGAGAAGCAAAGAGACAGACTAAAACAAAGAAAAACAGTGTCATCCAATTACACCACAGCATGAGAATTGAGCTTTTAGCATGCCTTGGTCATGCTGTCTGCTCACAGCAGTAAAACCCTGACTAAAACAATCTTACAATAAACTATTCAGCTTTTGCAACTAAGTCTCCAATACTCTTATTAAAAAGTGAGTTCACAATTTCTCCCATTTGCAGTGACTTCTTTCCAAAAGTTTAACTCTATTTATTGATCTGTGAGGGACATCATGGAGGGAAGCCAAGGTACATGTGTGGAGGTCAGAAGACAATTTGTGAAAGTCGGTTTGCTTCTTCCACCGAGTGGAATCTATGGGTTGGACTGGGTCATCAAGCACATCTACTTGATGAGCCATTTGTCAGACCCCTGTCATATCTTCTCAAGCTACAAGTAGCTGTCAAAGTTCCACAGACTCCATATTTTTGTTAACCTTGAGATTATTAAAGAGAAAAGCTCTGGGTTTTGTAGATATTCTCCTTGTTCAGTGAGCTGTGTAGGTGTCGCCTTTAGCAATAGGACCTCACTGACAGTTTGGAAAGAGCAAACAGTAGAGCTTGACAACAGCCTGCGTAGCTTGGGGCTTCCTGTGTGGTCCCATTGGCCAATGATGTGCCCCATTTCTGACACTGGAAGTTTCACTTTGTGGTGAGAGAGGTATATGTGGGGCTTTGTCTCCCCTTTATTTGGTGAGATCCCCTTAGATTTCCTTCCTGTATGTAAGCATATTAAGGACCTTCTTCTGTGGTGGGTTTCCATACTACGCCTTAGAGAGCCTTTGATTGTCCCTCCTGATGTCTCTGCCTCAGTCCCCTTCCTTACCCCTTTATCTTTAATCCTCCAATCCCAGTCTCTCCCTCCTTGTCTCTCCATGACTATATTTCCCCTACTTTAGGAGTTTCTTCCCTCTCCCTCAGTCCCTTACTCTATATCTAACATTTGTGGGTTTTGAGATAGTAGCATGCCTATCACAGACTTAAAATCTAATATCCACATGAAAGAGAATATACTCCATTTTTGTCTTTGGAGTCAAGATTTAAGTCAAACGGGATGATATTTTCCTTCTTCTGCTCATTTACCTGAGTATTCAAATCTAATATACATTTTTAAGATTTATTTGTTTTTATATGAGCACACGGTAACTGTCTTCAGACACACCAGAAGAGGGCAACAGATCCCACTAGAGATGGTTGTAAGCCACCATGTGGTTGCTGGGAATTGAACTCAGGACCTCTGAAAGAACAGTCAGTGCTCTTAACTGCTGAGCCATCACTCTAGCCCTAAATCTAATATTTTTAGAGGGATTTCATAAACTTTCACTTAGAATTCCATTCATCATTTCTAATTCTTTCCCTCAGCTGCTTGTTGGAGTAAATAAGAAGTAAAAACCTGGAGTCTGATTTTTCTGCTGAAAATAAATTCCACTTTTATCACTGAGCACTCTGTTAGACAAAGGGTGCTAGCCATGAAGATGAAAATATAATTTCCTGCTATAAGATGGCTTTAGAATTTGAGGAAACAACATGTCCCATGGAATGCAGATGCTTCAGATCTGCTTTTAAAATCAGCTTCCTGCACTTCCATGCTTCCCTTTGCCTATTCTTATTTTAACAGCTAAATAAAGCAAATATATATATATATATATATATGCTTTATTTATATATGTAAATAAATATATGCTTTATTTATCTTCATACTGTGCACAACTAACCTTCACCACCAAGGCTGCAAGGTATTGAAGGGTATTTATCCCTATTTTATGACTGAAAACTAAGACATAGAAGAGCAAACTGGCATGCAGGGAAACTTGGCACACCACAGTAGGGAAATCAAACACAAGATTCAACAGACCCAGCCCTCCTGTGGAGTGCTGGTCACCACGGTCTCAGCCTTCCCTGATTAAGATGGACCTTGCAATCAATGTGATGTTCCATGTTCTCCGTGGCCTTTGCAAAGCCTGGCATTTCTCCTGCAAAGGTCAGCTGGTGCTCTGCACTTCTTATGGCATGCACTGTTCCCTTCTGCAAAAGGAGCCCTGCAGAGCAGAAAATTTCAGCTGCTTTGTAGGACCACCTGGAGTTCTGAATCCCCAGCTCCCCAAAGTAGCTTCACAAACAAGCTCTTCATTTTTGTCCTCATCCCACAAGACCTTTATTCAACATCCAGTTGCCTGTTAGGCTTAGCCTTCCTTTCAAAACAAACAGGGCTCATTTTTGTTCTGAGGAGTTAATCCCTTTTAAGCCACTAGCAAACACTGGCAGGAGATGTGACTGAAAGTTACCAGTGGGATTTTATGCACGGATGGAAAGAGAAGACAAAAAGCAAATGAGTGTGTGTACAGTAGGACTGCAAGGACCTGGGTTTCAGGACATTGCTCACAATTGGCTTCTTGACTTCAAACCATGCCACCCTCTGGCCTCAGTCACTCCATACCAAATGCAAGGTGTCTGGATATCTGAGTCTTTCCAGCCTGCAAAATGAAAGTCTTCATGACACACAACTTCATTTTACAGATATTTCATTGGATAAAAGTTTTCTCTAGAACTGGAGAATGTCTCCCTGGGAAAAGCGCTTGCCAGGCACTTCCCAGAAGCCACATGAGAGCTGGGCATCCTGGCCTTGGGTAATCCTGGCGTTCCAGCTGTAAATGGGAAGAAGACTTGAGGAATCATTAGAAACCCTTGGGCCAACAGTGTTTTAAACAATAAATTAATAAGGAGACATTGCCTTAAACAAAGGTGGAAGAATATTAACACTTAAGATTGACCTCTGTCCTCCACATGTACACCAGGACCTGCATGAACCCGTGTGTGTGCGTGTGCGTGTGCATGTGCGTGTGTGTGTGTGTGTGTGAACATGCATCTGTTGTTAAAACACACACACAAATGCACAGGTCTCTTTAACCATCACTGAGCCTTTGTACAAATGTTTCGTCTAAATTTTAATTTTGATGTTTTACAGTTTTTATTTGTAATTGATGATTTAAAATTGTAGCTATTGAGGGTGTACATGAAGTTTAGAGTTGTGTATATTGTGGAATGGTTAATGTTTTGGTATACTAACATTGTACTTGGCTCCATTTCACTATCTGAAGGAGAGTGAGTTGAGACCTAGTACAATAGTTTCCTGAGATAATAGTGTAGACGTCTACGACTAGTAGATCCAGATGGCTCCTGACATAAAATTCAATATTCACTTGGCAAGTTTCTAAGTAGATAATATTATCAGATTCACCATGCACATCCTATAATTCTACCTGTTTGGATTAGATGTTTTTAAAATAAAATGGCATCACCCTCTTTCTCCCTTTCCTCTTTTACTTTTCAAGAATACCTAACAGCATGGTACAAATACATTTGCCACTTTTGCTGTATCACATATGGTAGGGGCATGAGGTCATGACCACACAAGGGCTTAAACATCAAGAAGGCAACAACCTAAGAGCCTAGAATCTTAGAGTACATCCTCCACAGGAAAGAGAATGCCTCTTTTTGTATCACTGTCCTCTTCACACAGGTATTCAGCATCCCTGATCCTCATACTAACCGCCATAGTGTTATTAAGGAAAAGAATGGCATTTACCTCTAGGCAGAGACTTATCATTGCTCCTCCCTTAAGATTGAATTAATCCAGTTAGCCAGGTTCATGACCTGACCAAGGAACCACCCCTCAGGAAGGGTGGAACCATACATAGAAAAGTGGTCTCAATTCAATCCATGCTGAAGACATGGGAAGAATTACTGTGCCCTTAGTGAGACAGTGGACTTTTTCTTTCCAGAATCCCACCTCACTCAGTGTCGTAGCTTACCACATAATAGCCATGGAGCTTGCTAAGTTTGTCCACTATTCTGAATTATTCAGTGTTGGGGATTGACTCTCATACTTTGTCTTAATTTGGCTCCCAAAAACCTCTTTTCCACGTGCTGAGGGTCCCTGTCCTCAGCTGGCTTTGATTGGTAATAAAGAATTGCCATACAGCCAATGGCTGGGCAGGGAGACAGAACTTTTAGATTTTGTGGGGGAAGGGAACGAGGGGGAAGAAGACAAACAGAAAGACTCACCAAGATGGGGGAGCAGAGGGATCAAACTCAAGGTCTAGTCAACATGTAAGAATCAGGGTAAGTGGCCACAGGGGCCACTCCCCTGACTGTGTCTGGAGAAGAAAAGATAAAATATATATTTAAAGGGCACTAACTAAGGATTACCTGTCAGGAGTGTGTGTGTGTGTGTGTGTGTGTGTGTGTGTGTGTGTGTGTGTGTGTCTTTTATCATGAATCCAGAGCTCTTCGGCAGGTGTGCACTGCATGACCCAACGGGATCTCAGTGTGGACTATTCTCTGCTACGAATCGGAAGCATAACTGTCCTTTTCTTATTTACATCTATCTCTGTTCTAAGCCTGCTTTCCTGAATACTTAGGACTTCATCACCCTTTCCCTAATGTCCCACCCAATCCCTGATCTTTGTCAGGTAGCCACAAGACTGATCTCCATGACAGCTTAATCAATTGGCCTGGCTTGTTTTTCTTTCTTTTTTTCCTGTTCTCATCCTGCAAGTAGCTGAAAAAATTTTCTTTCAAACGCTGACAAAATAGTCTTCAAGCATCCATTTTAGTTCAATCTTACATTCTTTTTTTACTAATGAAATTGTGACTCCCTAAAAGGGGCTAGACTTTCTCAGTATCATCTAGCAGCCATGAATGAACCACCTGAGATTTCTTGCAACAATTCTTCATATTGTGACAAACCAAACTTCCTCTTGCATTTTCAAAAGCATTAACTCACACCAGTATTACTCTGGTCAGAAGCCATTGTAGTCTCTGGATATCAAATTAACTGCTGATTTAAAAAAACAAAATCCAACTTAGGGATTTATTATCAGAGCCAGAAAGGTAGCTCAGTGGTTAAAGGCTCTTGCCGCACAGCTCTGTGACATGAATTTTATCCTTGGAACCACGTAGTACAATAAGACAATAGATCACTTCATTCTGCTCTCTGACCTCCACACACATCTTTTTAAAAATATAATAATAACAAATTTTAATTGTTAGAGAATTTTAGAGAAATGTTCCATATAACACTACAAATCAATAGAGTACTTCTAATGAACAGTTTACCAACAAGTACCAAAGTATAAATTGTGCACAAAATTTTATCTAGTAAACTAATTTCTAGTAATTTATGTTGAAAAAATATGTATATACTGTGGGATATCTATCACAGTATTATATACAATGGTGAATTATGAGAAACATGTCAAAATTAAATACAGAATTAATAAATTATGAAATTACTTATAGACATTTCTATAATAATTAAAATGCTATTTTTTGGCTAAAACTTTAGAAGCCAATATTATCATCATCTTGTTCGTTCACATTATAAATATGTTTTAAATAAATTAAATTACTTTGTAAAAACATTATGCAATTGTAAATTATTTCTGACAGATCAACTCTTACAGTTTTATACCCCATTCAATTTTTTCTCCTTTGAAATGACAAAGGAAAGTTGACTTCATAACACACATAACTTAATCTCATGAATCAAATGATGAATGTTACTAGTTTTCAGTAGATTTGAAAACCTTACTGTCACACTCAACTAGAAATAAGTTGACAACTCCTGACTAAATTCAGAGAAAATAAATACTAGTCTTCTAAAATACACAGGACTCACCTCTCTAATGTGAACATAAAATAAATATACCTCCAATTTTCTCCCTCGAAGATATGTTAGCGTCACTCTGAGAAAAGAGCAACATTACTGTGTATTTCCCAAGGCCATTACTCTGAATTTCATCAGATACCTATAACACTTGCTGAAGTTACCCCTTAAATATTTCTATTTGACCAGTAAGAAGTGTTCTTCCTTATCTTTTTTGATAACTTTTGGTTGAAAGTTGATTTTATTCTATATTAAAATGGCAACTAGAGCTTGTTTCTTGGGACCGTTTGCTTGGAAAATTGTTTCCCAACTTTTTACTCTGAGGTGGTGTCTGTCTTTGTCACTGAGGTGTGTTTCCTGTGTGCAGCAAAATGCTGGGCCCTGTTGACATATCCAGTCTCTTAGTCTATGGCTTTTTATTGGGGAATTGAGTCCATTGATATTAAGAGATATTAAGGAAAAGTGATTGTTACTTCCTGTTATTTTTGTTGTTAGAGGTGGTATTATGTTTGTGTGGCTATCTTCTTTTGGGTTTGTTGAAAGATTACTTTCTTGCTTTTTCTGAGGTATAGTTTCCCTCCTTGTGTTGGTGTTTTCCTTCTATTATCCTTTGTAGGGCTGAATTTGTGGAAAGATATTGTGTAAATTTGGTTTTGTCATGGAATATCTTGTTTTCTTGGTCTATGGTAATTGAGAGTTTTGCTGGGTATAGTAGCCTGGGCTGGCATTTGTGTTCTCTTAGGGTCTATATGAGATCTGCCCAGGATCTTCTAGTTTTCATAGTCTCTGGTGAGAAGTCTGGTGTAATTCTGATAGGTCTGCCTTTATATGTTACTTGACCTTTTTCCCTCACTGCTTTTAATATTCTGTCTTTGTTTAGTGGATTTGGTGTTTTGATTACTATGTGATGGCAGGAATTTCTTTTCTGGTTCAGTCTATTTGGAGTTCTGTAGGCTTCT
>JADRCH010000241.1:459719-513480 GCA_019843965.1 Rhynchomys soricoides
GAGGTCTGGTGTAATTCTGATAGGTCTGCCTTTATATGTTACTTGACCTTTTTCCCTCACTGCTTTTAATATTCTGTCTTTGTTTAGTGGATTTGGTGTTTTGATTACTATGTGATGGCAGGAATTTCTTTTCTGGTTCAGTCTATTTGGAGTTCTGTAGGCTTCTTGTATGTTCATGGGCATCTCTTTCTTTAAGTTAGGAAAGTTTTCTTCTATAATTTTGTTGAAGACATTCACTGGCCCTTTAAGTTGGGAATCTTTGCTCTCTTCTATACCTATTATCCTTAGGTTTCCTCTTCTCATTGTGTCCTGGATTTCCTGGATGTTTTGTGTTAGGAGCTTTGTACATTTTGCATTTTCTTTGACTGTTGTGTCAATGTTTTCTATGTTATCTTCTGCACCTGAAATTCTCTCTTCTATCTCATGTATTCTGTTGGTGATGCTTGCATCTATGACTCCTGATCTCTTTCCTAGGATTTCTAACTTCAGAATTGTCTCCCTTTGTGATTTCTTTATCGTTTCTGTTTCCAATTATAGATCCTGGATGGTTTTATTCAATTCCTTCACCTGTTTGGTCGTGTTTTCCTGTAATTCTTTAAGGGATTTTTCTGTTTCCTCTTTAAAGGCTTCTAGCTGTTTACCTGTGTTCCTGGATGGTTTTATTCAATTCCTTCACCTGTTTGGTTGTGTTTTCCTGTAATTCTTTAAGGGATTTTTCTGTTTCCTCTTTAAGGGCTTCTAGCTGTTTACCTGTGTTCCGCTGAATTTCTTTAAGGAAGTTATTTATGTCCTTTTTAATGTCCTCTATCACCATCATGAGAAGTGATTTTAGATCCAAATCTTGCTTTTCCTGTTTGATAGTGTATCCAGGACTTGCTATGGTAGGAGAATTAGATTCTGATGATGCCAGGTAACCTTGGTTTCTATTGCTTATGTTCTTGCGCTTGCCTCCTGCCATCTGGTTATCTCTAGTGTTACCTTCCCTCCCTTTCTCTGACTGGAGCCTGTCCTTTCTGTGATCCTGGTTGTGTCAGAACTCCTCAGAGACCAGTTGTCTCTGGTATCCTGTGATTCTGGGATCCTGTGATCCTGAGATCCTGGGTGTGACAGAGCTCCTGGGAGTCAATCTGCCTCTGTAACCCTGAGAGCCTGGTGTGACCAAGCTCCTGTGATCCTGTGATCCTGTGATCTTGGGCGTATTAAAGCACCTGGGAGTTGAGCTTCCTCTGGCTGTTGTGAGACTGGCTGAGGAGTTTGTGTCCAATGTCTATTCAGGGCACCGACCCAGACCAGAAGGAACCCTTGCCTCTGGTCCAGCGGGGTTCCTGAGTCCCTGAATCCTGCTAGTACCAGTTACTCCCGGTGTTGGGACAGATGTTGTGCTCTCCTCAACTCTGATCCTATGATCCTGGGCATGTTAGAGCACCTGGGAGTGGAGCTTCCTCTGGGTGTTGTGGGACTGGCTGAGGTGTTCACACCCAAGGTCTGCCCACACACCTGTCTTAACACCCACATGTGCATGTGCATGAGTCCATGACCACACAATAAATAGATTTTAAAAGGTTTTAACTAGTTGATTATTTCATAATAAACTGTATTTTCATGTGAAGGGAATATAAAAACAATAGAATCTTAGATCTTTAGGCATTCATAAACCTGGACTCACTATTTTTGGGTGGTAAGCTTCATAAAACTTTTCTTCAATTATTTTGAAACATTAAGTATTCACTTTCTCTCCTATCAGAACAAGACAATTGATAGACTAATGTTCAAACTCCCCACAGGATAGATTTAATTTAATGTCTTCACAAACTGTACTCATAGTCACTGATACAAGGAGAGATAATTGTGTCATTTTCCACTTTGATTACATTCCAAGACTGTGAGAAAATGGATTCATTTGATGTCCTTCAGAGCTCTCCTCAAAGACACAATCAAAAGGAGAAGGCATCACTAAATAGGGGCCTTTTCTTGTTGTTATCCTTCATTGCTCATGATGAGCTAAATTAAAATTAGAAAGGATCCGAATGTAATCTATTCTGTGTACCTTACCATTCTTCTGGGGACTAGCTTGCTCATTATAAAAACTTCTTCTGTTAGTTAAAATCATTTTCTATAAATTTGTTTAAAATATAAGTAAATAAGACCCCTCCCTCAGATGGTTCGTAAAAGTTAATTGGCATATACATGCACTCCATATATACTTTGAAAAATAGAAGAAATTTAGGACCATTTTCATTTTAGAAAGTCAAAGACTTTAATAACACAATATTAACCTTGAAACATGTGTCACTTTAGACTGTAAAGTTCTCTAATCTTGAAAGACACAAATAGAGTCAAGAGAAGAGCAAGATGTAAGGGTATGAGTCTCAGTCTTGTCTCAGCCTTCATCAGTCAGCACTAAACAAAGCTCTTCAGAATCAGGAGGAACCTGAAGACAGATACACATCTAATTAAAACTCCTGATCTTTTCAGGACTTGTCTCTAACTTACACACACACATACACACACACACACACACACACACACACACACACACACACACACCTCACTTTGCAGAGCTCAGTCTTTCCCTCCTGGTTTAAGCACGGAGTATAATTTAGCTTTAGGCCTCAGCTTTCCTCGTAGCCCTCCCTGACCATGATTAAATAACACTGGGAGTGGTGCCGCTTACCACTCAACTTTGTATGAATCCTTTGTGAGTGGCAGAGCCACTACCCCCACTGCAAAACTTGTAAACTAGAATATTCATTTCAATCTAATCTGAGAACTGTAGCCTTATGAATTTCTAATTGCCTTCTTTGATAGTTGAGCTCTCATTTTTCTGCCTCTTTTTGTGTTTACCCCTTATGTCTGGGCTTCTGTATTTGTGTGGTTTCTGTGTTTATTAGGTAAAAAGGAAAGTAAATATTCATTTCCCACAGCATCTTTATGTATTTTGTATTTCTTGTTATATGTCTTAGACAACAGTGATAAATGGCCTTAGAAACAAACAAAAGAAATCACTTTCCTTTGAAGAAAATAAAATTTAAGCTGCCACAAAAATGTTTGACATCTGACCAGCACTAGTTACTCCTCTGTGGAAAGGTGAACTAATTTTTTTAAAGAATGTCAAGACTGGCTTTATTAACCTTCAAATCCGTGTCACTTTGGCTGTAAAATTCTCTACTCTTGTAAGGCAAGGCTATGTTGAAGAGAATGGTAGAAGTATAGGAAAATAATTCTTGTCTCTGAAACACTCAGAGGAAGCACCAAAACTTAATCTTGGGCATCACCATGGTCAGTGGGCCACAGAGCTCCACTGGTGTCTTGAAGGAGATTTATACATTGGTAAATATTCAGTAACTCCCAACCCTTAGGGAAGATGAACTTTTTAGAGAGCTTGCACTTGGGCTTCTGGCACTTGGGGACTTGAAATCCTAAAGAATTAAGGAACTTAGACTAGCACAAGCCAGGTAAGAATTCCAATATGTGTCATTGAGATCACGTCTCTAACCAAGGAGCTGTTGTCAGATGAAGGAGAAAGAGTTTTTTTGTTTGGTTGGTTTTGTTTTGTTTTGGTTTGGTTTGGTTTGGTTTTTTGTGGGGATGTGGTCAATGGTAGGTTTCTCATGCTCCGGTATGTGACCTCCACACCCATGCTCATGTGGGCATCACTGATTGGGCTCTGTGGGTTAAAACCAAGCATCAATCAATAAATAAACACAAATTCGCCCAACCACAGCAAATGCCAGTTTTTAAAAAATCATAGAATTGCAAAATTTTAGTGTTCATTTATCCTTAAATAAAAAAATTTGGGGAGGATGATTCATATTATCAAGATACACATGTCTAGATTAGACTAAGAAAACTGTTAATGCAAGCATAAAATATGATACTATGCTGACTCTTTCATCTGTATTCAGAGGCCACCTTACAGGAATGTCATGTAAAAGACTGAATGGATCAGAGAAGAGCAAGAAGCTACTGTAAATAACACAGCTTGAGAGAGGAAGAGACATGAAAATCAATGTATTCTTGGACACCGCCTTTTTAGGCTGCCATTGATGAAAAACTAATATTTTATTATACTGTGTGCAAAGAAATCAAGATTAACCAATGTAGAAAAATTTGAAAACTCACTTTTGTGCTTGACATCAAGTGATCCATCAAACTTAATATCCGAGAGTAAGAACAATTTTAATTGATCATTAGTGATAAATATATATATATATATATATATATATATATATATATATATAATCAATCACCTGGCATTTAAAGGGTTAGCAAGGACCAGCCCAAAACTGCCATCTCTATTTTGACAGTCTAGGTTACAGGCATTGCCACTCTGGAACTCTAGACTTTAATGCTGTAGAGTATGCTTTCCCTTTAGAGCAGTTATGTAATAATGACTTTGCCTTGTCTGCTATTTGCTTTGATTGTTACCTGATTCATTCTTGCTCTCCCTTTCTTAAACAAAAGAAGGAAGAGGAGGAGGAGGAGGAGGAGGAGGAGAACAAGAAGAAGAAGAAGAACAAGAAGAACAACAACAAGAAGAACAAGATGAAGAGGAGGAGGAGGAGGAAGAAGGTTCTTGTTGAAGAAGTTGGACTGACATCCCTAGAGACCACAATCTTTTGTTTATCCACAGCAAAGTAAAGAGGGAAAAAAGCAATCAGACAGGGAGTATCATGGCCTCTAGCATGCATGCCCTTGGACTCACAGCTGAGCAGCTCTCAGGAAACCCTGCCATCTGATTTTTAAAAATCTTCTCAGAGGTTCTTGTGCCCAGGGAAGCAAGACACAAGCCTAGTTATCAACTGTATTCTTACTGAATGTGGAAGGCACATGGCTCTGTAAGGAGAAAACAAGACCCAGAGGTTTTAGTTGCTCCATTTCATTTCTTATCTCAACATGGATGGATTTGCCACTGCTCAACTCCACCCACAGAACTGGCATGCACTGGAGACCTGAGATGCACATGAGATCAGTAAACCGCATCTGAGAAACTAAGACACAGAAAAACAGTTAAGAGGTCTGACAAGGATCCAAAATATACCCAGTGATAACAGATTTAAAATTGGGTGTTTGTATTAGAGCTATAATTCTGACAGATGTTATGTGGTTTAAATTTGGATACACTTGTTAAAGATGGTGATATATGTCTGCATGAAAAACTAAGTTTCTTTGGGAAGAGGAGAAATACTTTTACTGTGTGTTATGGCTTGGCCTGTAGCAGGTGGATTATATACTTTGGATATAATCAGTGCTGTATGAAAAGCAGAGATGGACCTTGTCTGTCTGTCTGAAAACAGAATTTAAGAGAATGATGTGTTAGAGGATAAAAAGACTTCAGATATGTTCATGAAGAGAACCTTCCAAGAAAAAGAGGTGAGCAACTTCAGAGGAGGGATAACTGACTCAGTGTCCTCCAGGGCACCAAAATGCCACATTTCTAGGAATAGCCTAGCCCAGAAACTGGCTTTTCTCTGAAGAAACAACCACAAAGCAAGGAAAACTGCTGAATAGATAGACAGGCCCCAGGTGGCAGCATCCACTCAGCCCAGGGATCGAGACAGATTTGCACAAGGTGGTTTTTCTAATGGCTAAAGAAAAGGGAATGTAGTTTTAGGATAGTCTAGGGTAGTTACACTGCACAAATATAAAGAGTGATTCTTCGATCAATAATTATGATAAAAGGAAATAGCAGTGACATAAAGTATTTTAACATTCCTATTATTTTCAAAATTACTTATATTCTTCCACTGAGATGATAAAAAAGAGCATTAGTGAAATAGCAAAGCTTTGCTAGTGGTTTCCTAAAAGTTAATTATAACTCTGCCATCTCCTGTGTTTTTTCAACATATTACTATAATTTATTTGGTAAGAAAAAAGAATATTAGTTTTACTTTCAACTACAAAACTAGGAAAGGAAAGCCATAAGTAAATACACTTTTTCTAATTTAATCAGTGATAAACTGTAGAGACGCTTCATGGCAGTGTTTGTCTTGCCCCTCTTTTATGACAGTCTCTTCTCCTTCTCCTCTTGACTATGTGCTAAGAACCGAGTTTATGTGTATATTTTTGTCTCAGAAAGCAAGCCTCCGGCTCTCTTCTGAGAACCCTGAGATTTACAGCCTGTTATTCTGTGACAGTGAAGCAGGTAGAGAGTGTGTACCATCACAACCACCTCCTCAGGAACATGGGAGAGAGCAGAGGGGAAGAAAAAATCTGGCTGGAGATTTATGAGAGATAAGAAGCCTCCTTAGTCCAGAATGAAACAAAGAAAGAGAGAGAGAGTCAGAATCAAGTCCTGTTGCCAATACCTATTACTTACAAAGGATACTTAACCATTTTCACTGCACCTACTCGAGTTGCCGATCCATCCTCTCTAGCATTAATATCAAGGCATTCCTCCAACTTTGTCAGTGCTAACTTCTAGCTAATATCTGCCCCTTTCTGTCAATTTCTTCAGTTCCTTTCTTACCTGCTACCATCACTGCAGGTGTGCGTTCCTGTCTCTGTCACTTATACATCTTTCTTTACACACAGTGATTGGCAAACTAAATCTCACTGATCCCAATCTACATAGAGATAACAATTTATATAATGAGAATGGCATATCTGTCCAGGTTCTATCTACCTTCTCTTAACCACTGTGAAGGTTCCTGAAAGATCATATACAAGCTTCTAAACATCCTGGAATTTCTTGTGTCTAAAAACAACTATTCTCAAATAAAGTTTAACACCAAGCACATTTGCTTATGTTACGTTGGCTACTTGAATCCTCATGTATTGACCAGATTCCTATTATTATGCCTGGTTCCTAGCTTCAAAGGTATTAGTTCATGGCCACTTGACCTTGTGGCCCTTGGCCAAGCAAGCGGTGAGGCAGAGTCATTGTGGAGAGAGCAAAGAGAGACCAATGAACTCACTTATCATGTTCAGAGTCAAACAAAGAAAGGGTGTGGGCATGATGTCTCAATATCATCTTTTAAAGACTTGATCCCAATGACCTAATTGTCCCGCGCTAAGGTCTCGCCAGCAAGAACGACGCGGCACACATAGGATCCTTCTGCAGTAAAGCTTTAATGCATCTTGAGAGGGAGAGCATAAGCTTGCCACGAGTGGAGACCCAGAACAATAGAACACCCGCCCTTTATATGGGTCACAGCGCTTGCCTGGGACATGGAGCTTCCCCATTGGCTCCTGCACACCAGGCCAGATGCCGCCACGAGAGAGGCTGAGATTCTGAAGTGGAAAATTACCAGGTGCATGCGCACTAGCCTGTTTACAACTTGTCCTCGGCCGAATGTAGGCGCCATCTTGTAATGGCGGATGTGGGTGCTCAGGCGGCTCCCAACACCTAATGTCCCTTCCTCTTTTTTAAAATAAATATTAAACATTTGTACTTATGTATTAGATATAATAAGTATACAAGATAGTTCTACTAGAAAGTAAATTAAATGCAGAATACTAAGCTACTTAAGAGTGAGAATTGCATGTAGTGCCCCAGTACAGAGATTAATAGTACACTAGGGGACAATTTAAAGACATATCTAACAGCTTTACTTCAGAAGTCATCACCTGAACTCGTTGTATGTGCATGCATTTATTACACATGTACATATAAAAATTTTGTGTGCTTATCTGTGTGCTCAGGAATGTGTGCATATGTATGTGTGTACGTGTGAATACATGCATTTTCCTCAGTCCCTCTTCATCTTATTTTGGGGGCAAGATGGTTAATAGAACCTAGAGGTGACTGTTTGGCTGTCTGGGTAGGCCCTTCTTCTTAAAGGTGCTATCACCTTCCAATAGAGTCATGGCTACCATTATTCCTGCAACACATGAGGCTTTAGCAGACCAAAGAAGCCAGCAAAACCAAATTATTATTTATCTGGATATTTATAAGAAATATTTTTGTTTATTCTAGAAAATTTGAGGTTTTAGAATTCAGTGTCTGAACAGCTGTAGGTCTCATTTCAGGAGCTGCATGAGACTTTGAATCAAATTCATCCACTCCAACAAGATTGTCCCTCAGGTATTTTTCAATATAAAATCATTCCAGAAAATGACTGTCAGGGACTGAAGATTTAAAACATAAAATCTACTGTTTACACACATACACAAGACTAAATCCTCACCAATTGTAGACGGAGCTGTGGCTGGAAAAGAATGGGTCTCCATACTGCCATATTCTGGTGGTAAACTGAGTCAAGAATTCTACATTCAAGGCTATCTGTCCTAACTATTGTAAAACTTTATTTCTTATCATTAGAGAAGATCAAATACTTTGTTGTATTTTAAAGTATATATAACTTTCAGTATACTAACATTATTTGAAGGGAATATGGAACTTTAAGTACACAAAAATTTACTCTCCCATGTACTTGCGTACTATGAATGTTAATGAACCTGCATTAGGGGAAAAAATTCTGGTAGAGCTTAAATTTCCATTTTCTGTAGACTAATTAGCATGAGACTTTGAGTAATACATGTATCCTCATGTATTCCAGCACAGATAGTTTATAACAATCATAACCTAGTCAGCTCTAGACAGGGACAAGTGTGATTTGGCAGTTTTACAGAAGCCTAAGAGTCATTTATTTGTCTAGTATTTTCTTTTTTCATTTCTTGTTGATAATTTCATGCACACATACATAATACATGCATGCATGCATGCATACATACATATATGCACATGTACATATATGAATGCATACATACATGCAAACACACACACATACATGGCATACATACACTCTATTTCTATTATGTTCATCCCCCACTCTTCCAGTAATTCTTCATGGATCCTCCCACATCCTCCTCCAGCTTCAATTCTTTTTCTTTTTGTTTTTTTTTTAATTTTTAAGCACACTGAGTCCATTTAGTGATCCTTTTCTAGGCATGAATGTGGGGTTATATACAGGAGCATAGTCAACCTACAAGGAACCAGAACCTTAAAAAATGGGAAACAAAACAAAATAAATCAACAACAAAAACAAAAATCCATTTCTTCCTTTCCTAGCAGAGATCAACTTCTGATCTAGGTGTGGAGATTTCTGCATCACTCTTCCATTCACACTGGAATGTGGACAAATTTCATATTGCATAGGTCTTCTAGAGGCAAGCAGAGCTTTCAAGGGCTCATGAATAATGCTACTGTCAATCTCTGAGGAAGCTGTCTTATCCAAATACTCAACAACCTCTGGCTCATACAAACTTTCCACAAACTCTTCTGAGACGACCCCTGAGCCTTGGGAGGAGGGAATACAATATCGATGTCCTATCCATGGCTAAGAACTCTACAGACACGCGCTCTCTGCATGTTGCCCAGTTCTGAGTCACCCCATTAACCATCAACCACTGCAGGAAATGCATCTCTGATGAGGACTGAGAGGTGCACAGATTTCCATGTGCAAAGATCTGTAATTAGAAGGCAGTCTGATACTATGCCCATGCAGCAAAATAACATTAGGAGGTTTTTCCTAGAGCCTATAAGCTGCCCTGTCATATTCTTGGATGGATTTTCAGTACCAGGCATAAGATTCCTCCTAAAAGTCTTGAAGAGTAATCTCCCTTACAAGGCTGAATAACACTTTGAGATACTATGAACACTAGTTAGAAGGGAAGAAACATCCACGTGAATAATAGCTTGGTTTCCCCACATCCTATGACAAAACTGTATGATGTCTCCAGCAACAGAGTCTTACCCACCGAGTTCTGAGGGATAAGCAAGAGCAATGTAAATAGCTTTAATTATTTGAAGGTGGGGTGTTTCTCTCAGACTGTTGACCAACATTTAAAGGGAGGCATCCCATACTTGGACAGGTTTTTCTTTTTTTGTTTGTTTGTTTTGTTTTTTTAGTTTGGTAATCTGTGCCCACTGAAAGAAGTATTATCCCCTATGTAGGTTAGCTCTATAAGGATGTTTAAGTTTACAAAATAAATTTCCATATGGCATTTTAACATAATTAGGGGTAGACTTCTCTTCTCCAAATGTCCTCTTTTCTACACCTACCTCTTTTTATCAATTATTTTCATGATAAATGCTTTAAAAATTATAGTTCGAAATATTAGAATGTATTTGACTCCAGAAAGAACTCCTGTCAATCTAGAAAATGCTCTTAATTTAATGGTATGATCAAGACATAGGAAAAAGATAGTTTTATCTAAGCTTAAACATAATCTTTTACTTTGTAGAACTCAACATTTATCAGAACGAAGGTATTAGTTTTCAGTCCTGAAGATCCACAGCAATTTTTTTGTCAAAACTGAAGACGTTTGTTATTTAGTCTTATTTTTTTCTTTCACTCTATTTTCCAGTTCATTCGTCAGATAGTGTTGGAGATAAGTCATCCTGATTAAAGGAGTGATCCAATGATAGCCTCCAGGGCCCTGGAAAATCAAAGAAGCCAATTGCTGCTCTGTTCAAGAATCTGGAAGCCTCAGAATACAGAAGGATTTATTAATGACTGTCCCTTAACAAAAGCTGGAAGATTCTCACAGAGTCACTGCTATGCATCTGCTGAACATAAAGACAGTACATAAAGGCTGAAGAATGTAGATGTTAATGTCTGAAAGCCAAGGCACAGCAAAATATGCACTTGTTGGCCCAGGCTGGTGCCACCATGCAGTCTTTTCCCTTTAATTTACTTCCTGACATGTCACTTGTCTTTGGGAACACCCAAACTGATGCACCCAGAAATGACTTTGCTAATCCTAATCATCTCTCAATACAGTTAAACTAACAATTAAGATTCATCATAGATTATCATACCTTTCATTCAATAGATTTTTCATCAAGATATGTGCATGCTGTGCACATAAATAGAACTGCTAATTGTGTGCTAGCAGAGACATTCAGTTCACATAGCATGCTATAATTGAGCTTACGGTCCACTGGAAAGCCAGAAATAAATACATATCAATACAAAAATACCTACTTAGGTTTTTCATATGTCATAAAAAGACAGAGCATCTGAAAAAGCAGTTATTAAAAATTAACCCATTTTTGGACAGGAAATGCAAACAGGTCAAAGAAAGCTTCTCTAAGGAAAGAGCATTAAGCAGGGAAATGGGAGAGCTGCATACATATAGCAGGGTGAAGAAAAAGCCTTTGCAAGGGCCCTAAAGAGGGAAAAGAGCCCTGAACTATGTAAGAAGATAAGGTAGGTGAAGTGGAAATGGCGTTAGACAAGGTTGGAACAGGTACAGTGAGAGCCCAGGGATGTCCTCCATTTGGGGCACGGCACTCCTTTTATCAGGAGCTAGATAGTAAGTGTATTAGAAATTAGGTGCCAACTAAAAACACAGTAATCTTTTACACATCAGGAAATAGAACAAATTATCACCATTTTACTTATAAAATTTAAGATATAAAAATAATAGTATAAATTTAAAAATTAATGAGGAAAATAAAATAATCTTCTCAAGAAAGGGATCACCATGTACTAAAGTTTCAAAGCTATTGCCTCCTGCAACCAAATTAACTAAATTTTATGTATCTCATTTTCCAAAGATCTTTATACATTCATGGGTTCCAGCAAATACTCCCATAAACCTTAGAACACCTGGTTTTTTTGCCCTGCATATTCATCAGTCAGAGTCAGATATTTATATGCTTCTATGGGATTCATGTTTTGATATTTATATTTTTCATGTTATTTGGTAACATATAAATCATTGAAAACCAGGAGAAAACTCTTCAACTACACCCTTTATTGGATTCTGAAACACAACAATACCATTGGCAGGTACACTGAGACTTGGAAGTGTTGTTGGAGTTGACAATGCAGTCTGGAAATACCTGTTTGTTTTCTTATTTTCCGTGATGCTGGATAATATTCCTCTGAAGTCCTGAAAAGTAGAAATTCTAAGTTAGATTCTGGATCACAAGTAAATGGTTGCTTGTTATGAAACTATAAACAGTTTTGCCAATTTTGAAAATATTTTCCTAATTCTCGTAGCAGGAAGCAAGCGTTCTACTTTGTAAAATTCAATTTACATAGCAAACATGTCTGTTCTTTCTGGTTAGGGTTTTCTTGACAATTCCTAGCTTCACATACGTAATGATCAGAAAATGGAGGGCAAGCAACTCAATTGTAGAAGAACTTGAACAGAATCTGTGTAATTCTTAGGTTTGTGTCTTTCTTATCTATCTCCATTACGTGTGTGTGTGTGTGTGTGTGTGTGTGTGTGTGTTTTAACAAAATATGAATTCCTAACCTAGATTTTCCTTTTCATAAAATTCTATTTTCATACATGAATCTCAGAGGAACTTTCAAACAAGTTATGCTCAGCTGTTCAGTGTAAGGAAGAGAGTGATGAAGTATTCATTATTACAACAGTTTCATAGAATTTGATTCTTAGGACCCTAATGAAGAAGAGAATTTGAGTTTTTCAGTCAATGAAAAAATCTACATCCTCATGAAGGACTAATATCCCATTTTCCTTCCATATTGTGCATTGGGAAGCAGCCTGTGTTTGTATAAAATGTGATCATGTTTGGCAGATGACATGTCCTGGTATAAATCCACATTTTAATGCATTTGGTTATATAAAAACCTAAAAGACTGTGGAATCTATCAGTTCTCTTCCTAAGTATAATATTTTGAAGGTTACGTACAAAGTGTATTTGGGGAACTACTTCAGCGTTCTACCAACCATGAAACTCTTAAGAATCTCCTGAAAAATGAGACATTCAGATTCTCATACATGTATAAACACATGTATCAGGTTAGATTCTCTTTTTCCCCTTTAAACATTTTAAATTTCACTCCTCCATCTCAAAAAGTAATCTTCATACTAAAAGTGGATTTGAAATGCAGGATTTGTGGCTGAGAACACAATGATTCCATAAATATAAATGATAAACTCTTCTAGAGCAAAAAAAGATTCATGAGTGTGAAATCTCAAATGATAATTTTATTTCTTATGCAAGCATTGCTCTTCTTCCATGCAAGATTTCTCTCTTGCCTGTGCAGTTTTCTTACAAGGATTATGGTAGGTGCAATATTCAGCTGGAGGTATACAAGACTGAATGTTTGTGACTGTAACAAATATTCGCAAACTGAAACCCAATATTTTTTTCCGAGAAAATAAATACTTTGGGGTTGTAAAAAGCAGTTTATTCAGGGTCATGTCTGTGTATTATATAAATAGAATCCATTGCTCCTAATAAAAAAGCTATTTTTGAAAGAGAGAATGATAAAGGTGGATAACTTTAAAGAACTATTAATTGTTGTATAAAAACAAATTTAGTCAATACAGATACACAGTTATCTTTATCTTTGAAATGAGTCAAATTTAAGGTTTAAAGACTCTTATGCATATACCACTGAAATCCTGGCAATTTTATGTTGTATGATGTGATCTAGATTATATTTGTGGTTGGGCCTCAAATGTTTTTATTAATTTATTATTTCAAGAAAATTTAGTTTTTATCCAGCATTCTCTAGGCATTTAAGGGTAGTTTTGTTAGCTTAATTAAAGAATTTCTAGCTTGTTAATGATAAGCCATTATAAGGCTAGTTATAACAGTAATAAGCATATTCATATGTCACTTTATTTATAAAATCAATCTATTCTTTTGCATATTAAAAATCTTTCCAGAGAGCCAGTGAGATAGATGGCTTAGCAGGGATAGTTGCCTTCCACCCTACTAAAGCTCCAGCATTACTCCTTTGCAAGCCTAGGAAACGAGTAGGAAGTAAACTAAGGGTATGCTAAAACAAGTTTTCCCATTTTTCCATTTGCTTTTTAACTGTAGTTATTTATCTCTCTGGCTTTCTGCTCCCTTATCAGTACAGGGAAGTAGTTGAACTTAGATAGCCTACAAGAGAGCAAAGAAATGCCACATTAAATGATTTGTTTCTTTCTCCTATTTACATTGTTTCTGTTGTTATATACTTGTAAATGTAGAAAGTTGGTAAACAAAATTCATATTTTAAAATGAATTCATTTATATAAAAAATGTTTGTTTGATAAAAACAGGTTCTAAGCTACAACCATTTAGTTCAATTGCATATCACACTTTAGCCATGTAATGAACATGGTTTTCAGTTTTCCCTTCAAGGTAGGATCTACTACATAGTATGTTTAATTCTCTGAAATTAAAACCTTCCATTGAGGGATGGAAACTCCTTAAGACATAGATGTTACAAGATAGACAAGCAGCAGGATGTTTTAATGGGAGGTAAAACATTCAATCCTGCATAAAACCTCATTGAGATCAGGAAACAAACAACATAAAGTCTTCAGGAAGTCCCTGAAATTAAGCAAATTCAACACTCCCCTTCCCTACCTAAGCATATATAAGCAGTATATAAGCAATAAGAACTGCTGAGAGACACTCTCAGAAGACCAGGGCCACCTAGAAAAGGGTCAGATCAGCTAAACTTCCTGGAAAAAAGTAAATACCTTCCAAACTCATTAGAAGAGTATCAAACCAACAGAGCTACAAAGAGAGGTTTTCTCCAACCTATTGAGCTGCCTACAAGTTGTGCAGTAGGCCCCAGTTTTCCAGCTTTCATGAGCTGTCATTCATGCTATGGTGATGTATGACCTTTGGTGATGTGGCTGTCTTTTCTGTTTAGTCCTGCAAGTAACCTCAATAAAATTCATTGATTCTCTAAGTTGGATTTTAGTGGTCTCTATACTCTGGTCTGTTCCTTGTCTGGAATTAGTAAACTTTTTTTCATGTTATCCCAGGAACACTATCTCAAAACTCAAACCTCACCCACAATGTATAAGCCTTTTCTTTGAGTAAATGTGTTCTGCAACAAGTTTTAGGACACACGAATTGTACAACCTGACATACTGATGCCCACGTTTGTAGCGAAATCAGAAACTGTGTAATAATATATTGTCTCCTAAAACAATTAGCAAATATTTGTTAATCATCTAAAAAGAAAATCCCTATGTGGCCTTAGTCGGGTCCATTTCAATAAAGAGGATTTTCTAGTTACCCTCCCCCACACACTCATATACCTTCTGACATGAATGCTATTTTGAGATTACATGTCAAGTATATGTTCCATTGGAAAATAGAAATGCCTTGTTACCTACCATCATTGAAGGCTGCCAGTTGGTCTGTGGCATTTAAGCTCTATACTAATTATGGTGGTATGTCTGCTGCTGACTCCATTTACAGTGTGAACCATCAGTTAGAAATCACAACTGTGCCTTGAAATTTGAGTATTTAGAAAAAGGTGGTAGTGGTTAAAGAAATGATGGTATATTTAGGTGGAATAAATCTATTGCTATATTTTCTCACTGTTCTTGTGACTATAGTACCAGCCTGGGATGGTAAATGGCATTAGATCAGAAGATAAAATCCTCTAGAGCTCTGCAAGGACATTAAGAAATGAGATAACTTTGTGGCAAGGATCCAGGCAAAGAGCAACCATGGTTCTTTGCATAATCTGAAACAAGTGAAGCAGTGACTCTAAAAAGCCAAGTGTTCACTTCTTAAGAAGATGCATGGAATATTGTCAAAGTTGGGCTCCATCCTATCCAGCTCTACAATATTAAAATAATCCCTGGTACCTAAAGTGTACCCAATACAATTCTGTTGATTAGGTATTATAAATAGTGTTATGAAGGAGGGAAGACTAATAACAAAACATGAAAGATGAAATTGAATGGATGATAAGAAGCCAAGATAGAGGGGGAAATATGTGGATGTCACTAAGGCATTTTTCTAAAATCCACAATGAAATCTACTACTGTAGAATCTTCCTAAAATTACACACATATAAGTGAAGTTTAAATAGAGTAACTCCATAACAGACTACCTGTATATCACATGTGAAAGAACATCGGTACCTGGAAGGGGTTACTTCCATTTGAGTTGTCTGTCAGTGGGATCCCATGAACACCCAAACACCACAGATTATTGCTATTGTTCCTGGTTACCCTACAGAGCATGAGGGTAAGATCCTATTGCTAAAGATACCATTACTGAAACCATAAACATGGAGAAATTAAGTGACCTAGAACTTTCATCTGGGTAGCTTTCACAAGGCTGAAATACGCTATGCATCCTATCAGAGCTGACAAGTAGTCAGTAATCCATCCAGCTATGAACCATCTAAGCTACAGTAATAACTGATATGACATGCCCACTGCTGTAAGAGTGGCTTAAGTGTTATGGAAGTAACCAGACACTTTCTGCTTGGATTTCAGGCCCATTCCAAAGGATGAAATCCATATGTGGCATCATTAATAGGGTCAACTGCCTGTGGCCATGATAGGCTTTAGGAGAGAGACTACCATTCTTATTCTCCAAGTTGTCACATTATTATAGCAAGTCTAAAAACTTACTGCTAAACCCATAGATTAATACCTCACTTAATTCTCATCAGAAAAGCTTCTTCTTCTGGTAGATGGCGGTTAACACAGAGATTCAAAAGTGATCAATGTGCAGATCTTTTTCACCGGGTACTGGGATCTTTATGGAAGATTAAATGGAAAGAGTGTAAGAGCCCTAGGTATCAGATGAATTACAGGAAACCATGTTGACAAGATACAACAAGGCAGTTGCTAATATTAGGTTATAGTGACCACAATAGCATGCACAAGACTTGAGAAACCTCAGGTTATATAAAAATGACATCCTGGAGGCAGGGACAATAACGTGAAGTCACCCAGAGCTGAGGATCTATGGGTGTCCCACACATAAAAGTAGTTTGGCAACATAATTGAACTCCATGTGGGGAGAGAGAGAAAGAGAGAGAGAGAGAGAGAGAGAGAGAGAGCGATCATGTATTTGTATGTATTTGGGTGGGTAGAGAGGTGGGCTAGATAGAGGAGAAACTGAAGAAAGGAAGCTGAATTTGATAAAGTACATAGATAAACTCACCAAGGAATTAATAAAAATACTACTTTTTTTTTTTTTTTAAAAAAAAAGAGAGAGAGAGACCAGGGGACTGATGTTGGAATGGAAATGGAATAACTAAATAAGTTTACTAAAATATTTTTAAAACGAGAGGCCTGAGTTATAACCAGAGATTTGTGAAGGCTTGTGGGATTTCTTTTTATCTCTTAGGGTCCTAAAAGCAGGGCTGGTGAGATGATTCAGTGGGTAAAGGCACCTGCCACTGAACAGGAGAATCTGAGTTCTATCCCCAGGACCACATGAAGGGTGGAAAGAGCTAACTCCCATCAGTAGTCTTCAGACCTTCACATGTGCCATGGGATGTATGTGCTCCCCGACACGCACATAAAAATATATTTTTAATACATTGTATACAGATAGAACAGGGCTTTCTAATCTCACTAATAACTCATCTGATGTGGTTGTTCTGCCGTGGTGATGAAAATAATTCTCATTAAAATATTCAGTGTGGTCGGGTTTTAATTATTTCTTCTTGAGATTTTTATACATGTGATGATCATCTATACCCCCATTTCTCCCTCTCTCATATTGCCTCCAACACTTCCCCTTACCAGGTGCATATCTTTTATTAAATTACTCACTAAAATTCCTTTAATGACGATCTGGTGACAGTTTATTTAATAATCAGCTCCTCACAAATCTGAATCACCTGGGAAAGAAGCTCCAATGAGGGCTATCTGGGTTAGGTGCGCTTGTGGGAGAGTCTGGGGCATTTGTCTTTGTTACTGAGAAATCCTGGCAGAAGGGAGGTAACACCATTCTCAGGGGCAAGAGACCTGGATTATATAGGAAACTACAAACTGGGCACTAGGGGGTTTTCACTAACTCATTGCTCTCTGCGCTTGTGCTCGCCATTGGTCTTCTTCAAAGGAACGATCAGAAAAGACAAGAAAAGTGAACAATAGAATGTCCATTCCAAATAGCTTGAGTGTAGAGGCAGAGTCCAAACTGATTTCACTTCTTGCCACTTTGACTTCCCATCATAGTGAACTGTAGTTTGGAACTGTGAGCCAAATAAACTCTTCCTTCCTTCCTTCCTTCCTTCCTTCCTTCCTTCCTCTATTAATCATTTTATTTATTTACATTCCAAATGTTGTCCTATTCTAGGTCCCTGCTCCCAGAGTTCTTTCCCCCTCCCCTCCCCTTTGCCTCTGAGAGGGCGCTCCCCCCACAACCCTCCTCCGGCATACCCCTTCCCAGGGGCATCAAGTCTCTACAGGATTAGGCACATCCTCTCCCACTGAGGCCAGACAAGGCAGTCCTCTGTTACATATGTGCAGGGGGCCACAGACCAGCCCATGCTTGCTCCTTGGTGGGTGGCTTAGTCTCTGGGAACTCCCAGGAGTCTGGATTAATTGACACTGTTGGTCTTCTTCCCCTAACTTTTCCATAGGGGTCCCCGATCTAAGTCCAAACCCTTTCTTTTTGTCTTTTTGTGTTTGCTTCTGTCATGGTGTTCTCTCAGAGCCAGAGAAAATGGAACTAAGATTAAGCAAAATCACCCCTTTCCCCCCAAACTCCCAAACCTCCCTCTCTCTCTCTCTCTCTCTCTCTCTCTCTCTCTCTCTCTCTCTCTCTCTCCCTCTCTCTCTCCCTCTCTCTCCTCTCTCCTCTCGAGGAGACTTCCAGGCCAATCTTGCTTTCTTCCATTGGAAAGAAAAAGGGAATATATTTCTTACCATCTTTAAAACTTATTCTTTTTGAAGCAAATTCTTGCCAAAATGATGAGAAGCACAATTAGAAATAATCTAACGTTCCAATGAAACAGCATCTAGTTGTTCGACAAACATTCCACCTAGATTGCCACTCCCCTTAGAGAACAGTTATTTTTTAGTCATTTACCGTTTCTTTTTACACCCCTTTCCACATTAGTATTAAAGCATGACATAATCACAAAGATCTCTCCAATCCAACTCTGAAATCATTATCTGGCTTCTTTGTATGCTAGGAATTGCTGGTGGGAGTTTAAACGAAATTCCAATGTTAGAAAAGCCACATTTACATTCCATACAAAGTGCGGAGCAAATATTAATAAGCAGGACTGGCAGAGACAGTCTTCTTTTACAACCTGTGAACTTGCATCGCAGTGTCTATCCAGTTGAGAACTTTGTTTTAAACTCAGCCTCCATTGTATCCAGATGGTCATAGGAGTTGCTCAGTGAAATATGGACCTAAGTGCTGTGCATCTGTCTGGGAAAATGATTTTTTTTAATTTTGGCTTCTCTGGCCTTTTTGTTCTCTGTGACAAATGAATGTACTGGGCTCCAAAGCCTTACAGGATGAGCAGAAGTCCTGTATCACTGCCAGATGACAGTTGCCCAGGAAAACCTGCACTGATTTCCTGCTTGGGAAAAATCAACATCTACTGTGGTCCTCCTTCAGAGCCTCAGGGATTATCTGCTACAGGAGCTGGCATTCATCTGAACTAATAGATTTTTTTTTTTATTCTTCTCTCATGCATTACATTCCAACCACAGTTTCTTCTCCCTCCACTCTTCCAGTCCCTAGCTTCCCCTCTCCTCTAGGTCCATTCCTCCTGTTTCCCTTTTTAAAAAAATAGCAGCCATTTCACAGCTATCAACTGAACACAGCATAACAAGTTACAATGAGAATAGGCACAAACTCTCATGTGGAGGCTGCATGAGGCACCCCAATAGGAGGAAAAGAGTCCCATGTTCAGGCAAGGGACTCCCCACTCACACTGTGAGGAGTCCCACAAGAACACTAAGTTACACAAACATAGCATTTATGCTGAGGACCTAGCTCAGACCCACACAGGTCCCTGATTAGATTTTATAAAATGAACCAGATTGGCTGATCTCTATTTCCTAAGCAATGATACAGACACAGTAGAATCCATTTCTGAGCATTACTGGGAGAGTGAATAAGATGGGCTGTATTAGGCAGCTCAGTTGCTGCAATGTAATGAATGCTCAGGAAAGAATGGATCACAATCCCACCTGTGTCCTGTCCACCACTTCTCCCACGTAATTTTAATAGAAAAGAATCAAAAATGCCCAATAATTAATTGTGTCAGTTGTAAATGATGCTTAGTGTCCATGATCATTTCATGAAGGACATTATGGTACCCATGCCTTTAGCACATAGCATTGTCACCCACTTGTTCCCCCACCCTCACCCCCACTCCCACACAAAGTACAGAAGCAACAGAAGCATAAATCTACCTGTTTGGCCTCTGGAGTTGCACTTGTCATTGGTCTTATTAGAAAGCAAGATTGGAAAGATGACAAAACTGAATAATTGAATGTTCATTCCAAATAACTTTTTCAATTTTTCCCCTTATAATCGCCTTGTCAGTCCCTGAAATGCCTGACCCAGGTTTGGTAAACTAGACACACAATGCATGCATACCAAATACACTGCACAGGAATACCTACAGATGATCTCTCTCTCTCTCTCTCTCTCTCTCTCTCTCTCTCTCTCTGGTCTGGATTGCTATGAAAGCATCTATTTCTCTCAGCTATTTCCACAAAAATAATGCTTTTCATGGAGAAATTGTTAAGGTATAAATTCTTAGGCCACTGTAGTGGTTTGAAGGAAAATGCACCTCATAAGCCCGTACAGGTGACATTATTAGAGCGTGTGGCCTTGTCGGAGTAGAAAGTGTGTCGTTGAGGGTGGACTTTGAGGCTTCAGAAGCTCAAGCTAGGCACAATGTCCCTCTCTCTTCCTGCTCTCTGTTAATCCTGATGTTAGAACTTTTAACAACCTCTCCAACATCATGTCTGCAGGCTACCATGCTTCCCAATGTGATGAGAATGGACTAAATCTCTGAATTGTAAACCAGCCCCATTTAAATATTTTCTTTTATAAAAGTTGCCATGGTCGTGGTGTTTCTTCACAGCAATAAAACCATAACTAAGACAGAGATTGACGAAACATATGCACAAAAGAAGATGTCTGGATGATCATTTGGTACTAGTGAAGTACAATGTGGGACTTTTTGTATGTGCATAATTTGTGTTTTCCTGCACCTAAGTCTCAATGACCATTGAAGAGGAGGGAGCAGAAAACTTATAAAAGCAACAGGATCAGAGAGTTTGGTCTTCTGTCTCCTAGTGATGTCAGATACTGCACCCATAAAATCTCACTGACATGACTGCCCATGCCTGCTGAAAAGGACAGCAACAATAGACATACAAATATAAGTAGAGAAAAACCCATGGTGCCTCAACCCTGCACAGAAGGACAGGAGAGAGAAATGCTGAGAAACAGAGAAATAGTCTCCTCAAGGAAGAGCACACCAATTGATTATCCAGCACCAAATAGCCCTGAAAACACACACAGAAGGTTTAACAGACTGGCCAGGTTATATTTAGGAATATATATCCATAAACATATGCGTATATGTACATAACAACAATTAAATTTTTAAAAAAGGCTGTGAATTTGAAGTAGACTAAGGTATATGGGATTTGGAAGAAGGAGAAGAGAGACATGAAATAATTATATAATAATCTCAGAAATACAAAAGATGGAAAAGAACACATTTTAAGTGTGTTTTGAACCCCAACACAGGGCACTGTAGCTTAGCTGGATGACTGTGTACTACCTGTGGACTTCTCTCCTCAGATTATGCCACGCATGAAAATCTCTCTGAGTAGTTCTCCCTTCAGCTGTGCCATACCTAGATGCCATTCTAAGCAGGCCTCCTGTCAGTTTTACCGCACACATTGACCTCCATCATGCCCGGAAATTTGTCTGTTCAGAGCATGCTGTGCCAGGCTACAATCATCCCACACGTGCCCGGAAGACAGTCATGCAGCGCTGGTGCTTGCCTGGCATTTTAATGCTTTACTTGTGTACTGTTTCCAGCATGGTTATTGTACTCGATAATTGAGAAAATGGAGGGAAGGAAAATTAAATTTTCCACCTCGATGGTACAGTCTTCATGTTGACATTTGCCTCACCGTGCACATTTGCATCATGTTTGTAACTGCAGAGCACATGAAACTTCTTATACTGACATTTATTTTCAAGTCACCATCAAGTACCCCCAAAGATCATCTTAGCAGATGGTTTGTAATTATGATAAGAGTGAGAAATTTGCTTTCCACAGCCGATTTGTGTGCCCTGAGCAGAATTGGCCTTAGAGAGTACATGCTGTATGGCCTCAGGCTTCTTTTGAAAAAGAAATGGAGAGAAAGAGAGAGAGAGAGAGAGAGAGAGAGAGAGAGAGAGAGAAACTTGCAATAAAAATGTTCTATCTCAGACCTATTATAAGTGAGGTCATTTCTTTGGCATTTCATTCTATGGAAAGCTATTAGATATCACACTATCTGGATCCACCTAAGAAAGGGATGCTTAAATTACACAGCTGGGTGTCTTTAAAGTAATTCTGTATGAAAGGATTGCATTAAAATTCTAAAATTTTGTTGGTTTGTTCTGATAAACAAAAGACAATTGTGCCTTCTAATAAATGCCTAGAGATTCTCTCTATTTGAAAAAAATCTCAAGTTATGGCAGGTAGTATCTAGTGTCTTAAAAGAAAGAGAAAGAGAATCTTATGAATACAAACTCAGGAATTGGACTAATCTTGTAGCAAACTGTATGTGACTAAAGAGCCAACTGGAAATCAGAGAGGAAAAACAATAGAAAATTACACAAGTGATTATTATCTACAAAATCAATGAAATATCATATTAGAGATATTATTCATCATTCAACCAAAACTGGAATTTGAGACTAAAATTGATAAGTTGCTTTCTGTGCAAGTATTGAACCTGAGTTCAGAATCCATGTAAAAATGGGCATACTATCTGTAATCCCAGCATTCCCCCTACAGTAAAATGGGAAAGCAGAAACAAGAGAACCTACAAAGACAGACAAGAGAACCTACAAAGACAAAGTCAAATAGACAGGCATATGTAGAAGAGAACAAAACGTCCTGCCACAAACAAAGTAGAAGGCAAGGGTCTAAACCCAAGGTTATCCCATGACTTCTACATGAACACAGTAGAGCCTGCACACCCACCATTATTAATTTCTTTATCTATCTATCTACCTACCTACCTATTTGTCATCTATCTCTATTACATATTTTTAAGTTGAAATGTGTATTAGTTTCCTGAGGATGCCATTGGAAAGTTCCACACATTGGTGATATTAGGACCTCACCAATCTGCAGTCCACATGTGGGCAGCATGCTTTCTTCTAAGAACTATCAGGAAGAATGTGCTATGTGTTCCTCCCCTAACATCTGGCAACCAGCTTGGCTAACTGTGTATCCGTATACCACATGCACTAAGTACCCAGGGAGACAAGGAAAAACATGTAAGAGCCAAGGGATTGGAGTTTCTCACACTTATGAGCTGCTATGTAGATGCTAGAAATTTAGTCTAGCTTCCATGAAAGAACAGCTAGAGTTCTTAGCTGCTGAGTCCTCCTACCAGCCCAAAAATGTGGAGCTCAGGCTGGCCTCAAACTCATTACTCCCTTGCATCTATTTCTTTAGCATATCCAATTGGTATGCAGGAAAAATTCTAATACCAAGTTAAATTGTAATGAAAATAAATAAATCTTTTTTTAAAAAGATAATACAAATATTTTAATCTAATAGCCATACACATATACAATGTGATTGGATATAACTAACAAGAAGATGTAAGGGTCTGAGAATTGCTGAAGGAAGACCCTAGACTCAAATAGTATGCAAAAGCCAAGAGTGTTTATTCTGCAGAAACAGCCTACTTGCAGGAGTCAGCCATTCATACAAAATGGCGACCTTGGGGAGAGCTTGTGGACTCCCTTGAAGCACGGCTAGGAGAATTTTAGGGATGGTTAGGTTGTTTTTAATATGATTGGCTAGGTGAGCAGAAGTTACATTAGTGCATTTTTAACTGGTTACTATATTAGTTTAACCATTTTTGGTGTGGCTTTAGGAGCTATCTCAGTCCTTGGGCTGCTATCTCTCAGCTAGATATCAAGACTATTGCTGACAAATGGCCTATTGTTTGTAATTTTTCTGAGAAGCTTTGACTGCTTCCTTGGTAAACTGAAGCTTAAGGCCTAACATGGCTGCCCGTTCTAAAATGGAGTTAGCCACCAATAGGGCTTTATGAGCAAAGGCTTGAATTATTTTCTGCTATTTTTAATGATTAGGTTTCCCATGTACAGTACAGATTTGCTAGTAGTCATTCAGAAAAGGACATGTGTCTTAAAGTGCTTTATTTCTTGAGTTACAGTGTTGCATTTTTCAATTTTTTTTTTATGAGTTGACAAAACTTAAAGTGTACCTACTATCTTTATCTCAGCAGTTATTACTAAATAAATAAATGAGATGGCAATTGGTTTTACTTTTGCTTTTGGATCTGGATGGATAGTGCTGTTCAAAAGATGTTTCTTCTTTGTTTTAGAATACTCAATGATAAAAGCAGGCTATCAGTTCCACTGGTGATCCTAAGATCTTAATCAGTATCTGGTACTACTCCTGTATTTTGTAGATCATCTAACCCCCCCATTAAAGTCAGAGTACCCCCAACACTCCCACCCAGAAGGCCAAGAATTTAACAAGTCTTGAGATTCTTACAAGGAAGACAGCACATTTCCTCCAGGAGCAATAATCTAGAGTTTGCCCACACTTCGTGCTCTGCCTAAAGTCTAGACAATATATTTTCCTTAGCTTTGTATCAGAAGAACCTGCCAAACTCAAGACAAAGTAATATTTCATGTTGTGCCATTGTAATGATTGTTTTATAAAAACTTGTCTGAATGAACCCGAATCCTTCAGAGTAGCAATTACTTCAACATTTTTATAGGCTGTAAATTGTCAGAGGAAAGTCATAAATCATTTCTTTTCAATGAGGTGGCAATTCTGACTCTGTGTGTGTGTGTGTGTGTGTGTGTGTGTGTGTGTAGAGGGACAGAATCTGCTGTTAATATTTAGGTATCAGCAGAAAGGTGTACATAGCACAGTCTTGTGTACATGCTTTAGTACTAAGAAAAGCATGGATGTACCGGAAGTAAAAGTGAGGCAGACAGCACCCTGGACTGTGCCCATACCTTGTATATATCCTGTTCTCTTGCTTTTGCATTGGTGAATCCACACATGTAAAGAAAGCCACTTATGTGACTAAGTGACTTCGTATCATGAAATTGAAGGGATCTTCACAGAGAGAGTTAATGCTCTTAACTTAGAAAATAAGGGAACTGCTTAGAAAATATCACTTGACTTTGAGCTAATTGCTTGACAAAAAGTATTATTGATTACCTTACTCACTAAAATGGGCTCTTTAAAGACAGTAGACACTTCTGAGTCAGGAAGCACAGAAGAGGTTCTCCACTAGCCTTGAAGGAGCAACTGCACAGAGGGTCTGTGAGAGGATACATAATTAAGAATAGAGAATCTTTCTCTATATTCTTAAAATGCTAGCACATAATTGGCAGTCAGAAAGAGCAGAGATTAATTCTGATAGCTTCAAGGAAGAGTTATTTTACCAACAATCTAGGAGCCTGGAAAACATACCGCCTCAGGACACACTAACTCCAGGCACATACTTAGATTTTTGATTTGGAAAACTTGGAATTGAACATCAGCAAATATATTGCTGAGACATCCTGTCTCCAGATGATTGATAGAATAGATGTATGTTGTTTAAAGCCCTTCAGCTTATGTAACGATTTATGCTGCAATGGATAACAAACACAGAAGGTAGTAGAAGATCAGAGAGGAGAGGGGAAGAAAAACTCAACCAACAGATAATGCTCACCTTTCTCTTCCATTCTCTCCTTAAATTTCTCATTGTACAGCACATTCAAGACAGCTTGGGAAACATGAAAACAGGCTAGCATCTCACTCTTTTGTCCCCATGGCAATTTTTTACAATGATGAATGTTGCTGTGGCAACATCACAGGACTCTAAATGATTTTTTTTTCTAATTCATTGAAAAAGTCAAATAAGGCATGCAGTGAGCAATGTTGCCACTCCATGAGAGCTCTAGTCACAGGATGTGATAAATCTGTTTCCATTACCCCACCTGCCACCTGAAAACATCCCAATAAAAACTTCAAATGAATGGCATCATTTCACACAGGTTTAATTAAAGAAGAAATGCAATGTCCGTACTATAGCTACCAAAGTAAAATCACTGAAAATCATTCCTCATTAAACTACCTTAAAACTCAGCTCTAGTGAAATGTTCTCAATCCTCTTTAGTTAAATATCAATTCCACACCAAGGAAAATTCATCTACATATTTTTTGCTTTCAAATTTATTTATTTCAGATTTATTTCTATCACAAATGTGAAGTTTTATTAGGGAATGTATTCAAAGCAAGAGTAAAACATTTGAGCATATCTATAGTTTGGATTGCTTTAGGGCTTGAACCTTCCAATGTGGAGCTAAAAACAACACTGCTAACTCCACTTTGTTTTCCAGACGCCATATGGGCCACACTAAGGGCCTGGGAAACTAAACTTCTGACTTGCACAGGAACAGAATGTCCCAGGGAGGTCCCCTCCCTGCCCACTGAACAGAATGACCCATCTGCCCACCGAGCAGAATGTTAAGATCCCCACCCTGTCCACTGACAGGGGCCAAGCCGCGGAGGGTGCATTCCTGCCTACAGCCAATCAGCTTCTCGCTACTATGGAAACCCCCTAACCACCCACCTGTGATTATTGCCTTTAAAATGCCCCTTTCCCTGGAGCACAGGATCGCCATCTTGTGGCGGGTCAAGCTAGCTTGCTTTGATTAAAACCCTCTTGCTTGTGCATCGAGTCTGTTTCTGGGGTCTCGTGAGTCGGGCACTACATTTGGTGCATGGGCCGGGAAAGTCCTATAACCTACATGTTATATTAACAATGATTTATATTCCAGGTTAAAAGGCGTGCTACATGTGGGAATGTATAACTAGGTAGTGAGGCCCATGGTATTTCTATATCTTTACTGTCTATGGTAGAAAATCTGTACAAATCCCAACCTCAGAGAGTGAGTTACAGGTCTGTGACATTTGGTCACATAAAAAGGGAATGCCCCTCAAGCCCCTCCTAAGGTAGAGGTGTGGTCACGCTCCCAAGCCCTGCCACAGGTAGAGGTATGGCCAGGTAGCCTCAAGACATCCCCCCCCCCCCCATGTTAATGAGACACCTAGAGGCTTAGCCACTGCCCTTTCCAGGAACTATTTCAACATCGGCCCTCCCTGAGGTCTCCGGGGATATGGTCTTACCCACATCACACTCCGCCATGACATGACAACGTTCTGAAACCCTGAACTGTCTCTCTTTATTCATCCTGGAAAACAATAGAACTGGCCTTCGCCTAAAGAGCTGCCTGTCTAAACTCCCAGCAAAGGCGTCTCAGCTATGGCAGCCATCCACTCAACCAATGCAGCTAGCCAGTGCCCAAACCACAAATCATGGTCTCCCTGCAGGATCTGGCTGCTCTTCTTCCCTTCTCTGCTTCTCCCCTTTCATAGCTCCACATGCAGGCTCCCACTTGGTTCTCAGCTCTTCAGAAGCATCCAGCGGTGCCTGCGGTGCCCAAGAGCATGGGAACCCAAATGGAGCAGGTTCCCTATGATCCCCGGGATTCGAGGCTGCCTCCTCCAACCCCAGTCTATGTTTCAGCCGAGGCTTCTCACAGCCTGACAGAAGCCTGGCCATCAAGCTGCCCACAGGTCCCTCCTCTTCCAGGGGCCACAAGCACCCGGGGAGAGGACGCACAGGACTTCACTCCATCATGTTGTTTGAGCCAACAGTGTATGTGTGTGTGTGGGGGGGGGGGGGGTTTATTTACTTTATGAGAGCCAGAAGTGAGGAAAAAATGAAAGAGAGAGGTTCAAGACAGGCTGGGGTTCCAAAAACCCATTCTAATCTCACCTGCCAACATATCAGCAATGACTCAAGTTACTGTTATTACAGTTAATTTTAATGGTCAACTTGAAACACCATTAAAATCAGCTGAGAAAAGAGACTAAGTGAGAGATTCTCTAAATCCCATTGGTCTGTGATATGTAGGAGGTAGTCTTGATTAAATTCATCCAGGTAGGAAGCCCCGCTCATTGTTAGCCTTATCATCTTCTGTATCTGGGTCTTGAACTGTACACAAGTGGAAGAACTGTGCTTAGAACAAGGGTACATTCGTTCTCCCTCTGCCCTTGCCCACTTTCCTCACAATGATACAACGTAATCAGGAACTGCACCAAATATGCCATCAATTCCCTTCACTGGGGAATTCTATCACAGCGCAAGGGGACAAGATGAGGCCACTACCTCTTGAATGTTCTATCATCCATGATACCACCATGAAATGCCATCTTCTGGTAGATGTTTTTAACAATATTATTTCATGTTGCAGTAGTGGTTCGGGCTACTCTAAACATTCGGTGGCGACTGCACGAGTTCCATCGCTACCTGCCCCAGTGTTCTGGATTTCCAAGTGGAGCACACACACACACACACACACACACACACACACACACAGTCTTATATTTAATATGTCTTAATCAGCTCTGTCCGGGCTACTCACAAACATCCACGTTACTTACACCCTACCCTCCAATACTCCTGAGTCATTAATTACTAAAATCTGCATTCTATCTTTGCTGCCGAAGACCAAATCAGGGCCTCCTGGGGCTCAATGTTCCCCCGTTCTTACACTATTGGTACCCTGTCTCTTCTGCAGCTCCCAGACCTGGATCTTATTTCTTTCCTGACATGGCGATTCTCAATCCTCCTTCTTCTCCCCGTCCCTTTGACCATGAATCTTAAAGTCCCACCTCTGCCTCCCTGCCCAACCATTGGCTCCCAGCAACTTTATTTACCAATCAGAACCAACTGGGGACAGGGATCCTCAGCGTCTTACATGTGGGATTCTGGTGGAATTTTGGAAACTCAACATAATACAAGCATTAACCCAAATCCACAACAATTTTACTTTCCTTTCCTTAATTATGTCATTCAGAGCAGGGTAATTAGGTAGCTTGAGGTAGCCCATTTTGCAGGTGATGGTTCCCTTCTCTACCCATTCAAAAATCGGATGCTATAGAGGGAAATCAAAACTCAAGTTGTCTGTCAAGATCAGGTGGGGCTTTAAAGTTTCATATCCATGTTTGGGCTGCTACTTCACTAAGAATTCTTTGGGCGATGTACCTGGCAATAATCTGCTTAGTTTGCACACTTCGGTGAAGACATTATCCTGAGGATCCACTGTGTATAGGACCTCTGAAAGATCTAAGAACTCATCCATAATTCTAGTGGAATGTTTCTGTGAGAAGTCACTGCAAGGGACTATCCTTCCCTAATGCTGCTTTCTGGAAAGGGCAGGAAATGCCACACCCTTCAGTGGGATACAGGTACACTGCTGTTGAACATGTGCAGAAACAGCCCAATAAGCTCCAGATGACTCTGGAAACAGCATTAAAACCAGAACTAAAGGCAGCTCCAGTTCCAGCCACTGCTACAGCCAGCATCAGGGCTATCACCAGAGTAGGTCAGCAAAAGACCAGCACCATTAGCAGTCTGTGCTTTAAAATACTATGAATTCGCCGAGCAGTGGTGGTACACGTCTTTAATCCCAGCACTTGGGAGGCAGAGACAGGAAGATTTCTGAGTTCGAGGCCAGCCTGGTCTAGAGTGAGTTCCAGGACAGCCAGGGCTACACAGAGAGACCCTGTCTCGAAAAACCAAAAACAAACAAACAAACAAACAAAAACAAACAAACAAAAAAACCAAAAACTACGAATTCAAAAAGACTGTAGAAGCATGCATGGGTCTGCATCAGATGGACTCCTAGAACTGAAAGGAGAAGTGGACATTCACTCTCATCTCTAAGCCAGAAGCGATCCCTAATTGATAACCACTTGCAAATGAAACATTACTTTTCTCTTGTCTCACTGGGGAAATAAAGCACCCTTAAGGGTAGGCCCCATGCCCAGAAGTAGATAGCTAACAGAAAGCAAATTCGACAGCATCTTTGGAGGTTCTTTGTCTTATAATGTTGAATCAGGGATTTTTCCCCTTATTTGTCTGTTGCTTATATTTTAAGGTTTCCAGTTTTGTGTTTTATGTAGATCCTGGGGGTAGGGGGTATAGATGTCTCTGCATCTGGATGTGTTTCTGTACGTTTCCGTTGGCTCTTTTTCCACTGCTTGTTTGTTTTGTCCTATTCCAATTTGTTTATTTTTGCTTCATCTTATTTTATTTTATTCTATCATTTCTTAGATGCCTGTTTTCTAACTAAAGACACAAAAGGTGTGGATCTGAATGGGATGGGAGGTGGGTAGGGGATGGAAGAAGCAGGGAGAGGAACAACAATAACCAGAATATATTGTGTGGAAAAAAAAAACCTATTTTCAATAAAAACTAATAATTCCAAAACTTTTCCAAGGGAAAATTCTTCTTTACTTTATGTGTACCATTGACTCATTGATCGCTATTAGAGCTTGTTTTATGGAATTTCTTCTATCATGCATGGTAGTATATATAATTTAAGATAGAGTGAAATGTTAATACACAATGATTTACTGCCTTTTTTTTCTTATAAAGAAGGTTGCTCTTTTTAAAAAGCAGAAAAAGTGCCAGAAGGATATGGATGCTGGCTTTGCCCACATCTATGTAGGTACGCCACATGTGTCCCTCCTGCTTGAAAAGGCCAAAAGAAATTGTCACATTGCTGGTACTGGAATTACAGTCATGAGCCATGTGTGGGTCCTGGGAACGGCACTGAATTTCTATGTAATAACAGCATGTGTTCTTAACCACTAAGCTATCACTCCAGACCCACTTTTTAATTTATTTTTCTCTAGAGATCAAAATCAGTGTCTTGCTCACCCAAAGGATTCTACCATGGAGCTATGCCCCCAACCTTAAAATTTATGTAGTGAGATCATTTCCGCTTACATGTTGGAGTCTTAAACTCTAAGGTATAAAGCACCTTTGGAGTGTCTCCTCATTTAAATTGCTTACTTAGCCCCCTTGCCTTGGGAATTTGCCAAAGTCCTTTCTTGGCAACTTGTCTCTATGAAAACACTATTCAGTTTCAAGTTGCTTTGATAGTCTTCCCCAGGAGAGAGCACAACAATTGGTGATCCAATACCAAATGTTTAGTTCTGAAAACATACATACAGTTAATGGTATACAGACCGAAAGGTGTGTGTGTGTGTGTGTGTGTGTGTGTGTGTGTGTGCGCATGTGTGTGTTTAAAGAAAAAGATGCCATGAATTTGGAAGATACCAAGAGTGAACATGGGAAGTTTTTTAGTAAGGAAAATGAAGAGAAAAATTATATATTGTCTTAAAAACAAAAGAAACAATAAAAACTAGTAAATAAATATTAGTAAATATGTGAGGTCTCAAGGCAAGCAAACACAGACCACACCACATATTTATAATACTTTTATGTATGCCAAAACTGGGTAATATTCATTGAATTTTAAAACATAGTATTATTGCCAAAGAACAATGATTAAGAAACAACTAAGGAAAAAGGTGATTAAAAAGAAACCATTAAGAAAAAAGCTAACCAAATAAAGCAGATTCTATATTGCAGAAAATATAAAACTCCAATGAAAGAAATCAAAGATTTAAGAAATGTAGAGTCACTTTTGTTATAAATAAGAAGACTCAATATTATCAAGATGGCAATTACTCTTAAATTTATTTAATAAGATCAATGAAATCTCTACCAAAACTCTAGGAAGGTATATTATAAATGGAAGGTATATTATAAATGGAAGGTATATTATAAATGGAAGGTATATTATAAATATTGAAAACCGGTTATACAGGTTGGATGAAAAAATCAAGAGCAGGAACAAACAGTATGATAATAAAGAAGAAACTGTGGAACTCACACTGTCCTACTGTACAGTCATAAAACTCAGAGTCCCAGGCTTAAGAGGCTTCAGAAATAACTTTGGAAATTTGGGGCTAACTCGAACTACATGTCAAGTCCCTGTCTCAAAAAAAAAAAAAAAAAAAAAATCCAAAATCAATAATCAAGAAATAAGAGAGAAAAAGATAGAAGTGCCTTCAACTTACAAAAAGAATAGCTTAAGACTGCCTAAATGTAAACTGTAAAATGAAATTTATGATCACACACAGAGGAAAAAGCCTGGGTTAAGACACTAGGAAGATAGGTCACAGACTACTGTGAAACAATACATAGAAACATCTGTAAAAGGACCTTCGTCCGAAAGCTGCAGCAGCTCTTACACTTTGAAATATGAAAACCAAAGGCCAAACAAAAACGACAAACAAAAATATGAACAGATATGTCATTGAAGAACATATACAGCTGCTAAGTGTATGATATAGAAGACACTAAGAGCATCTGTAGTTAGGAGAGAAGTCACCATCCATGTCCCCCACCAACCCCCAGCGCTGTAATGATGACTGTCCTGCTGAGATCTGCTCACTGCTGGAAGAGTGGCATGCACATTAAAATGGGAAACAAATACTTGCTGGTCAACGCTAAGGTCACCTCCAGGGGATGGAACCGTACTTGGCACCATTAATAGGGCCCAAGCCCCATAGCTGGATAGGTCATAGGGCTCTCCCTATGTTCTGACCACACATAGTCACTTTCTCACAGAAAGAACATTAAGTAAAGGAAAGCTAACTTAGACTAAACCTGGGAACACAGCCTTAGGCAGATGACCAGCCCACAATGATACCCACAGGAGGAAGGGATGTTGAGACGATGAGAAGACAATAATATTTGCATCCTTTTGCCTTGCTCCAAATCCAGAGAATCCGTATCTAATGATGAGAAAAATTAATCTCATTGGTGTATTGTTGCTGCTGCTGTGGCTGCTGTGTTTCTGGTTGTTTTGAGATGCAGTAGTACTTACTGCACGGCCTTGATGGTCTCACACTCAGAGGCAGGATAAGCCTCTGCATTCTGAGGGTTTGGATGAAAGGCATTTTCCACCAGTCTGGCTTGGGTTTTTGTTGTAATAATTGCACTTCTATAGAATAATTGGATATTGTACAAAATATTTGTTCAAGTCTCCTAAAAGTGTCAAAGGCAAAAGAAAAAAAAAAGGCTAACATGTCACAAGTGAGAAAATATTAGGGGATCATGACAACCAATTACATATGTATATGTGAAATCATAGAGCTGGAAGAATGACATTAGTGGGAAAGCTAAGGAAATCTTCAAAAAGTGAAGTCGTCACCCAATAACATGCATAATTAACAGCTACTAATGATAACAAACATACTACAATGAGGTAAGAGGATTAAATGGGTATACGGTAATAAATGGTAAGGATGAATGGAAACTCTATCCTCAAAAAATTAAACATTCTGCAAAATTAAAATAGAAAATTGAATTAAAATTAAATTTTATCTTAAAACATCTTCATTAAAATTGACATAAATATACTTTACTTTGCTTCTTAACCTAGATCATCTCCACGGGGTGGAATTTAGGCATATCGTTTCTTCTCTTCCTCAATGAGATCCCCACACTCATCTCCACAGTGGACTCCGTAGTATCTGTCCTACCTATAGCTGAGAAAAAGGTCCAGTTTCTTAAGACTATTTTCTGAGTTGATGGTATCTTCCACTCAAGTTTACATTCCAGTGGTACTTCTTGAATATTCCAGAAAGCGAACGCGATTCTCAGTGAGCTGGTTTAAGAGCAGTAAGAAGACAATTTAAAGATATAAAACACTATACATTAAAATAGAATATATGAAAAGTCTTATTCAAATAAATGTGAAATTCAGATTCTCTTGACTTTACTTAAACTTTTCATTCCTCTTTACATTTACATTTCACTTTTAATTTATAATTTCTTGCTATCGTTTTCCTTGATAATTTTGTAGCTATGTATAGTTTGCACTGAACAACTCCCTTCCCTACACTCTCCCATATTTCAGCAACATCTGTCCACCCACCCGCCTCCCATACCCGTGTCCATTACTTTTATTTTGTAACTCTGTTTAACCATTGCCAACTCTTAAGCATGTATTTCCTTTAAAGGCAACCTGAATGCTTAATCCCCATCAGTTTTGGCATGGCAAATGTTTTTAAGAAGAAATGATTCAACAATTGCATGTTACTACTTCATTTTAGTATTTGAAATTACATCTGTTTCATTAAAATAGGATCTATGGGTCTCCAGTACTACGCCATGTGTGTTTCTGAATAGTATCAATTCATGTATCAGTGAACAAACTTGGAAGGCACTTGATGCTTAATGGAGGGCGAATAATTTGAAGTTTTATTTTTATCAATGGCATGAACGATATTCCTTCACCTAAGTGAAGAAAAAGATAAACTTTCCTGGAATATCTTTATGATGCCTTTAGAGCTATCTTATTTATTTATTAGCAGATAAATAACTGCTTTTACAAGAGTTTCATGGCTACCCCTGTCTTATACTTCATTTTCTAGACTTATTTTTGAAAGAAAGAAAATTCACTAAAAATCTAATTAAATAATGTATTTTAAAGTAGGAAATTATAGAACGTTCCCCCTCAGATCAACAGAATATTACAATTGCAATTTATTTCTTGGTTCCAAGTTTGTGTCAGCTAAGACACTTGACAACAAATGTCTGGAATCATCTCAAACATTAAATGAGTGTCGATTTATTTGTTATCCAGCTGTGTTCAGAGGGATCACAGCCAATGAGTTCCACAGACACCTGAGTATCGGCTCCTTAAACATGTATGTGCTCCACACTACAGAGCGAAGTGCCGTAAGAATGAGCCACAATTACTCAGCTTTGTTGTATTATGAGAATAGCTGAAGAAAGACAATATGTGTGGATCTAATAATATTTTATTAACGATACTATATTTGGCTTAGTAATTACAGGTGCCAACAACTGACACAGAACAGAGATGAATTGAGGTGGCAGAGACTGTTTACTCTTTGAAGCCTAGAATGGTCTCCTCCTCTTTTTCTCTCTTTACCTAGAAAACCTCTTTTCTGAATCAACTCACATGTCCTTCCTTTTTAACTTTACAGAGTCAGCTTTCTATAATTCTTTATATTAGTTTACTTTTTCAGTGTGTGTGTGTGTGCATGTGTGTGTGTGCACACGTGTTTATGTACACTTGCTATCGTACAGGTATAAATGTCAGAGGAAACCTTACAGAGTTGGCTCTCTCTTTCAACTGTGAGGAACTAAATCAATCCACTGCCATCACAATCTGCAACAGGTATCTTCATCTACTGAGTGTCTGGCTTGCTTTGCCTGTGCTGTCCAATTAAAACCATTAACGCTTGAGTGTGCTATTTCTGCTGACAAGTGAAGTCCTTGGGAAGAGGCTGCCTTTATCATTCTAATGAACGCACATTTGAGGCCAATCCCTTTGAATTGAACAATGTCAGGATGCTTCTTGAGAAGAAGGAGGAGGATATCAAACTGCTGTATGTTAATGATAATAGCGACATTAATTGATGAGTGAAGTAAACACAGAAGAACATGATGAGAAAATGCATTGGAAAAGCATATTTTATAAAGTCAAAAAAGAAAGTGTCTTCAACTGGAGGAAAGAAAAAACCGGCATCAAGAAAACTGTCTTTAAACAGTGTGTGCAAAAGAGGAAACAGGTTTCATTCCCCAGCAGTCTCTCCAGAATTTTCTCACATCAGATGTATATGCCCTGGGCAATCCTCTTCTGCTTGTTGGCTTGGCAGAATGACTCACTTGGATGAAATACTACAGATGTAAAAAGCTTCCTTCCAAGATTAGGTTACAAGTACATCATGACTTGTATTCTATTCACTCTCCCTATCACTTAGGAAGAGGCCAGATGGCACACTCTGAGCCAGCCTGTAGAAAAGCCTCAGGCAATGAATTGCTTGCTGGCTCCAGCCAACATCCAAGGGAAGCTGGGGTCTTGCAACAATCACAGGAAAGGGTCTGGGAATGGGTTGTTCTCCAGCCAGCTGTGACATGACTGCAGCTCCAGCTGAGACCAAGCTCAGATGATCTGAGAGAGTCTGAGCCTGGGGCACCTGGATGAGCTGCAGCTGGGCTTCTGCCTTGCAGAAATTAGTACACAATAAATGTGTGATGCTTTCAGGCACAAAATTTTGATGTAACTTATTACATTGCAATATTTGACTAACATATCAAGCCAGGAATTTTAGATAGATGTTCTGGTCTATTGTCTATAATAGACTACATGTTATTATTAGTTTTACTGGTAAGAAAACAAAAATACATAGTGAGCAGAAAATGAGTTCAAATGTGCGTTTTTCCAGTGATCACATATGAGGAAATATGAACTAAATAACGTGAATGTTTAAGGAAGAACGTTCTCTGGAATCACCCTGCTAGATCTGTTGTACTTGCTTTTACTTTTCAGTAAACTGAGAAACTAATAGTGGTTTGGAAGAGTTCTCCACAGTATCAGGACTCCCAATGTGTCTTCATCAACACAGTTGTGTTCTTGTAAAAGGGTATCTCAAATGTCTCTGTTAATCTTCATGAGCCATCCTTCCTCCCTGGGATGAAAAGTCAGCCACACAACACTTCTCTATTGGTCACACTTAAGTAACAGAAATGGATGTATTGTCCCAGACATATCTAAAATATATGATCACAAGTGTCCACTTTGGGCTATGGAGATGGCTCACTGGATAAAGGACAAGCATGGATAATTGCTTTTCAATCCCCAGCTCTTACATAAAACATGGCTATGGTGGCATATAACCTGTAAGCCCAGCACAAGGAAGCTGGGACAGGCTAATCCTAGGGCCTTTCTGGCCTACTAGCCTTTTCAAAATGACAAGTTCTAGGTTTAATGATACTACAACATTACCAGCCCAACAAGCTAATTCAGCAGGTAAAGGCAGACACTAAGTCTAATGACAGGACATTTTTTCCCAACTGTTCTTATAGTAGAAAAGAACCCATTTGCTATAATTTGTCCTCTGACCACTACACACTAGTTAGTTTGTGCAAAATCATGTGTGGGGCCACACACATACATACAGAGAGAGAGAGAGAGACAGACAGACAGACAGACAGACAGACGGAGAGAGGAGAGAGAATAAATAAACAAAAATAGAATAAAATAATAATATAGAGAGTAATAAAACAAGATACTCAACATTAACCTTTGACTTCCACAAGGTACTATGGACAAATGCACCACTGCACATGCAAACACACAAATGGATATACCACAGAGACACAAGAGAGAGAAAGAGAGAGAGAGAGTAATACATGCTCATCCCTTAAACCTTCCTCCTGTAACAACCCCTCTTCTCTCCAGCTAGAAATGGACCCTGCTGTCTGCAGCCATCATCTAGCCAAGGACTCTCTGACTCATGAAACTCTACCCAACTTATTATTGCCTAATACTCTTGAAGATCTCTGACTGTGATCGAAGCTGTATCTTGAGCTCAACTGCTCTCTCACCCACCATCTCTCTCCAGTGTTTATAACTAGCAATTTCCTCACGCCTTGTATCCACATAACAATAATAATTAAAGATGAAGTCATGAATCTGAGAGGGAGCAGGGACCATAGGAAGAGTTGGATAGTGAATAAGGGAGAAAAAGATATATAGTACTCATGCTTGAAATGTATATACACATATCTTATAAATACATGCAACCGGCTGAGTCAATCTGATGCTGCTTGTATGTGTATATACATATTCAGAAATGACCACTTGAAATTGGATAACCTGTCTAGGATTTTCTGTGGACTTGTAAAAAAGAAGTGACCTTGATTTCAATTATGCTATCACTATCTCTCTTCAGTCCCTAGTCCTAATCCTCTGTACTTGGCTATGCTATCCAGACACCTACCATCATGAGTAGAAACTCCCTTCAATCCTGAACAGACTGATATTTTTGACAAGAGAAGCATGAGATGGTCTCCTGGGTACAATTCTTCTGTCTTCCATTGCAAGTAGCTGTCGCTTCCTCTCACAGGAACCAGACACCATCCTACAGTGTCCTCCAGATGTGAAGGACAAACAGTGGGGGTGGAGCGGAACTCACAGGTGTACTAACGGAAGGTCCTGGATCCCTAGCCATCTCAGGAAGGCAGGAGTCACAGCACAGTTCCTTCAGGACAACCACCTTACCATCATCCCCTGACTTTCTGCATCAAAAATCTTCTGGATAGGTTTCAGTCATGGAACTTACGCTGGTATTTCCTCTGAAAATCTGCTATAGTCTAGCACTTAGCTGAAACTTCAGTTTTTAACACCATCTTACAGCACCAGCTGGGCTTTGCTGAGGGGGACTCAGGCAGTCTGCGTGATACTGGAGTTTGGAGGTAATGAAAGAAACAGACCTGATAAGGAACCATCGAATACTAAGCTCTCTGCATGAACCAAGGCAGTGGTAGTGGGAATAAACATAGCAAGGCTGTCTTCAGAGTCGTGGTAGAAGTTCATATGTAGGAGTGAATGAATATTAGAAGCAACAGGGTCTTAAGAACTAAAAAAAAAAAAATTGTGGTTTATAAGAGAAATAAAAATTCAGAAGAAATTCATTTGAAGAGGAAATGGTGTTATCAAACTTGTGGAACTTTGGAGCAAAGTTTCCAATAACATTGTGTATGAATGACCATCAAGAAATCAGAAAACAGACATCACGGTTAACATTTATACCACTATTTGCACAACAATCGTTTAACCCACTGAAGTCATAATGTTTACATGAAAAATATATGTAACTGTAGAAAAAGACTATAAGGAAGGTTCCTCCCAGAGGAGAGAGAGGAGAGAGGAGAGAGAGAGAGAGAGAGAGAGAGAGAGAGAGAGAGAGAGAGAGAGAATAATTATGGTGAAAACAGAAATGCAAAATACATTACCAAGACAAGATAGGCATGGAGAAATTGTGTAGCTTCAAAATGACAGAATTCCCAGATTATGGGTCAAAGCTTGATATGAAGAAGGGAATGTTTGAGACAGTGGGGTCACTTGAAATAATAAGAAAGTAGGTGGTGTTTCTATGTTAATGTTTCCAAAGAGTACACATGTTTTGAAGCTTATACTTGTTAGGATGAAAATTTTAAAATAGGGGCGGTCAAAATTATTAAATATTCTGATAAATCCTGAAGGTTCAATGAAGGCATTTTTCTTTTTTTCTTTTTTTTTTTAATTTTTTAGTTGATTAGTTATCATTAGTTGTGACTTCTCCATAAGTACTTTTCAATTCAGATAGAAGAACAAAAATTCAGAAACACATTGTCCTATGAAAGGTCTTAGAAAGGTGGGTATATCCACTTATCAGTGGGTGCATATCATATGTGTTCTTTTGGGACTGGGTTACCTTGCTCAGGATGATATTTTCTAATTCCATCCATTTGCCTAAGAATTGCATGAAGTCATTGTTTTTAATAGCTGAGTAGTATTCCATTGTGTAAATGTACCACATTTTCTGTATCCATTCCTCTGTTGAAGGACTTCTGGGTTGTTTCCAGCTTCTGGCTATTATAAATAAGGTTGCTATGAACATAGTAGAGCATGTGTCCTTTTTATATGTTGGAACACCTTTTTGATACATGCCGAGGAGTGGTATAACTGGGTCATGTAGTACTATGTCTAATTTTCTGAGGAACCACCAGACTTATTTCCAAAGTGGTTGAACCAGCTTGCAATCCCAAAAGCCTGGAAAACCTAAGACACAATTCACAGACCACATGAAGCTCAAAAAAAGGAAGACCAAAGTCTGGATGCTTCAGTCCTTCTTAGAAGGGGGAACAAAATACTCAAAGGAGGAAATATGGAGACTAATTGATCCATTCCTATCTCCCTGTACAAAGCTCAAGTCCAAGTGGATCAAGGACCTCCACATAAAACCAGATACACGGAATCTAATAGAAGAGAAAGTGGGGAAAATTCTCGAACTCATGGGCACAGAGGAAAAGTGCCCATGAACAGAATACCAATGGCTTGTGCTCTAAGATCAAGAATCGACAGATGGGACCTCATAAAATTACAAAGCTTCTGTAAGGCAAAGGACACTGTAAATAGGACAAAATGGCAACCTACAGATTGGGAAAAGATCTTTACCAATCCCACATCCGATAGAGGACTAATATCCAATGTATACAAAGAACTCAAAAAAGCTAAACTCCAAAGATCCAAATAACCCTATCAAAAAATGGAGAACAGAGCTAAACAAAGAATTCTCAACTGAGGAAACTCGAATGGCCGAGAAGCACCTAAAGAAATGTTCAACATCCTTAGTCATCAGGGAAATGCAAATCAAAACAACCCTGAGATTTCACATCATACCAGTCAGAATGGCTAAGATCAAAAACTCAGGTGAGAGCAGATTTTGGAGAGGATGTGGAGAAAGAGGAACACTCCTCCATTGCTGGTGAGAATGCAAGCTGATAAAACCTCTCTGGAAATCAGTTTGGTGGACCCTCAGAAAAATGAACATAATACTAACTGAAGACCCAGCTATTCCACTCCTGGGCATATACCCAGAAGATGCTCCAATATGTAATAAAGACAAATGTTCCACTATGTTCATAGCAGCCATATGTATAATAACCAGAAGCTGGAAACAACCCAGATGTCCCTCAACAGAGGAATGGATACAGAAAACGTGGTACATTTACACAATGGAATACTACTCAGCTATTAAAAACAATGACTTCATGAAATTCTTAGGCAAATGGATGGAACCTGAAAATATCATCCTGAGCGAGGTAACACAGTCACAAAAGAATGAACATGGTATGTACTCACTGTTAAGTGGTTATTAGCCCAAAAGTTTGAAATACCCAATAGTCACTTCACAGCAACAGTAGGGCTGAGTGTGAGGTCCCAGATGGAGGACTTGGAGAAGGGACTGAAGGAGCAGAAGGAGTTTGTAGCCCCAGGGAGGCAGCAACAGTGGCAACTGGCCTGACGCCCTGATACTCCTGGAGACTGATCCACCAACCAAAAAATATACATGGAGGGACCCATGGTGCAGGCCACATATGCGTCAGAGGAGGGTCTTGTTAGCCATCAGAGGGAGGAGAGGCCCTTGGGCCTGAGGGGGTTAGATTCTCCAGTATAGGAGAATGCCAAGGAGGGAACAAGAGAGTGGGTGGGTGGGTGGGTGGGAGAATACCCCCATAGTGGCAGGGGGAGCGGGGAGGAAATGGGGAGGTTCCAAAGGGGAGATCTGGAAAGGGGAAAACATTTGAAATGTAAATAAAGTATGAAAAATAAATTTTAAAAAATGTGGAGCTGAGACTGAAGGATAGGCCATCCAGAGACTGCCCTGCCTGGGACATCCCACATACAGACACCAATGCAGATGACAAGAAGTATTTGCTGACAGGAGCCTGATATAGCTGTCTCCTGAGAGACTCTGCTGGAGCCTGACAAATACAGACGAGGATGCTTGCAGCCAACCGTTGGACTGAGCACTGGGTTCCCAATGGAGGAGTTAGAGGAAGGACTGAAGGAGCTGAAGGGGTTTGCAACACCATGGGAAGAACAACAATATCAACAAACCAAACCTCCCAGAGCTCCCAGGGACTAAACCACCAACCAAAGAGTACACATGGAAGGACCCATGGCTCTGGTCACATATGTAGCAGAGGATGGCCTTGTTGGACATCAGTGGGAAAAGAGACCCTTGGTCTTATGAAGGTTCAATGTAGGGGATTGCCAGGGTAGGGAAGTGGGAGTGGGTGGGTGGGGAGCACCGTCATAGAAGTAAGGAGAGGGAGGATGGGATAGGGGGTTTCCGAAGGGAAAACCAAGGGGATAATATTTGAAATGTAAATAAATAAAATATCCAGTAAACAAAAAAGAAAGAAAGATAGCTAGATAGATAGACAGACAGACAGACAGACAGATATAGAGGAACGTCACAGTGTAAAGAGTCATAGAAAAGAAGCCTCATCCTCTCTGTGGCTATGCCACATCAGTCAACTTAGTCCACAGGATGCCAGATGGCAATGGAGGGATGACAGGGAAGACTGAGAAAGTAGATTCCTAAAAGATGACAGTGTCCTTCCACGGTAGCACAGAGAGCTACAAACTGACTCAGCACTTCCTCTGCCTTGAGCTGGCACAGGATGGTGTATCGAGTTACACTCATAGTATAGCTGTCCTGTGTGCCCAAAGAACAGTTTTTTTGTGCAGTCATCTGCTGTCTGAGACTCCTAAAATTGTTCTGCCTCCTATGTCACAATGGCCTCTGAGCTCTGGAAAAGGAAATGTGAAACCTATGCTCCATTAATGGCTTAGTTTTGTATAGTCTTAGGTTGGAGAGTTGTGCATCTAGGAATTGATGGCTGTGATAAAAATGCATTGTATGAAACTCTCAAGGAACTAATTAAAAAGAAAACAAATGGAGTGTTTGCGGAATAAACACAAAGGCAGGGAAAAGGCTGGACTTAAGATTTACACATGTGCAGCTTCTGTTAGAAAAAACATAACTATTGATATTTCCTTCCAGGTAGTCATTAGCTGTACCCTGAGAGATAGGATGACATATTCCTGATTGTGGGACTACAAAGAAGGATGAAGTGTTCTTAAGGCTGTATCTCTCAGTTCTCTATTGGATGAGAGCTCCACCTAGGGAAGAAGTCATCTCTGTTACTTTCCCAGACTGGAGCAGGCTGCAACCAGGCACAAAATTGCGACCAGTTTTGATGCTCTGGTCTGCTTGCCTCTTGTGCTAAGCCACATGATACAGCATGGCTGTCATCCATCATTTTATCCACCATCTGTCATTTGGGAGGAGATGAAGAAATGAAGGCTTCCCAGATGCATTGAGAGAATTCACAGAATATTGAAACCTCCTGGCATCTTAAATTCAGTTTTGAACTATATCTAGAAAAGTATCTAATTAGAGAAATGGTCCTTTCCAGACGGATTTCATGAACATTGTGAGCTTGGATTTTTAACCTTTGGGTGTCTAATGAATGACTAAGTACTAGCCAAGTAGAATACATAATTAAGCCACAAAGAACAGACTAGATCCAGCTCTACTAGCCAAGGGAAGCTTGGCAATGACATAAAATTATAATTTATATTATAATTCCAGCCTGGGTTGTGATTTAAAAGCATATATGAAGAGGGATAAAATTGGACATATTATTTAGAGCAGAATATTGAAATCTGCCAGTGTGAAAAACATTTACAGTGGTCTCAAGATGTTTAAATTTGGAGTAATTTATTTAAAAGCTTTCTTCAGAAATCAAAATCATGCTTTCTTATACAAATCCAATTAGATCTTTGATTTGGAATCATGAATATATATGTGCTGTTGATGGCATAAACCACTGCTCCAGCCCCATACAAATAAAGTTTTATATGATTTTCTTTATTTCTAACTACAGGTATATGAACTCCAATCTGATGCTCAAATTAACTTTATATAATACATAAGAGCCTTTGAAATTTCTATTTCTACAAATGAAACTGTTACCATAGTAACTAATGTACTTACAAAGACAGAAAATTGTATGCCAGACTTTCCCTCTTCAAAGGCAAAAATTAAAGTAAATAACAACAAATCACAGTCATTTCATTAAAAGGTCATTTTCTTAAAACCCGTACTCATACTCTTTGAAGAACTAATGTCTTGTCCCCCAGCTTTGTATATTTTCAGTCATTGTCACAAACCAAAAGGTCGTTGCATAGCATGCTCATAGACACGTGAAGGACTCACCAAGTACCTAAGAGTGAAATCACGATGACATTGCACACTAGGTAACTAGCTAATTAATAATGATGAGGGCCTTTATCTCATGTATAGGGCAGGTGCCTGAATAGCATTATATTTGAGGTAGTGAAATAACCTTAAATTCCACTCAAGATTTTGTATGTGATACGCATGTGCATATATGTGCATGTGCATACATATATGCATGAGGTATACATGCATATGTATGTTGACATGAGAGTGGAGTTCAGAAGATAACGTCTGTGTCGGCTCTCACATTCTACCTTGAGACAAAGTCTCTTCGTTTTCCCACTCTTCTATGCATAAACTGACTGGTGAGCTTCTGATGGTCTCCTGGATTTGCCACCTATCTCATCTGAGAGTATTGGCATCTTAGATCTGCACTGTGGCATTCAGATTCTTAGACTTTAGGTGTCAGAAAACTAAAAGAAACCCTTGTTATACCCATCATACGGCAGTGAGCAAGCATAAATCACAAACCAGTTTTCTAGTTCTTAATTTATTCAATGGCTGCTTTGGCTGTGAAAAATGTTTTGAGCGAACATTTACTTAATGGAGCATATTAGACAAATTTTTCTTCTCTTCAGTGGTGTTGAATCATGCGGTGTAAGAAGTAACAGTAATTTATAAATTTATATTTAACAAATTTAAAACTTTTGAGTTTACCACTTGGCTTATATATTATGAAATAAAGGACCCAGGGGAAAAGTTATAATTTGTATTTTGGACAGTTCAACATGTCCTATTGTAGTAGCCTTTGGTAAACTAATTGAAATTGACCTTTCAATTTAGTATATTCTTCCTCATCCTGACATGAATCCTCTCATTTGATCTCTTCATTTGATATTTCAATTATTTTTGTCATTTATAATACTGATTCAGTATTCACTATGCTGATTAGTGAATCAGTATTATATTTTTCTTATGCAGAAATGACAATTCCAACAAATATTGTAAGCACTGTGTTTCCTATTTTATGTGAGCTAACTTCTAAGTGTATAAAGTGAAGCTCTTTGTGGTTTCATATAATTAATCCTCATGTCATCCATAATTGGAATTAAACATGAAATCAACACAGTGAAGAAAATTAAATTACATATCAAAAAAATGAAAACCATATCTTTGTATGATGTATAGTTGCTCGATAGGAAGAAACAGATTTTTTAAAACATAAGTATAACTTTAGACACTCAAGCCAAGATAACACAGCACAAAGGAAAATTGGGTTTAGATGCTGGTCAGATGAATGGTATGCATATGTTTTTAGAATGCCTGACATAAAAATAGTATGCAAACTGTTTGGGTGAAAATTATGAAATTACTTTTATTTGTTGGAAGAAAACAGACGTGGTAAAAAGAGCAGGGAGGGAATGCAAAGGATTCAGTGTTGTGTTCCCTTGGTTCTAATAAATATCCATGTTGCATTCCTACATGTGTCCTAGAATAAGCTGGGAAATTTAAAAACATCAATAGAGTAGGATCATAAAGACATTCAACCTCATGGTCTCTACTGCTATTAAAAGATTCTAACTCTAATCCAACACAATTGACCATATCTTTCCTGGAATAAACTCATCCCTAAATGTTGTTGATTGTTATAAATATCACTCATGAGGAATTATTAACGTTTTCTATCACCATGTGAAAGCAAGGGCCTTGGCTCCACATTGGGGCAGTCCAACCTGTCAGAAATCCAGCCAAGCCCAGGTGATATTTTGGGTTTTGCCATGCAGGCTAGAGCGCTGACAGCTGATTGAAGGCCAAGGCCTCACTGTAATGAGTCTCTCCAGTGCTGAATTCATCACTGCCACACTCACAAACATCAAAACTTGGCACCTCCCATTAGGAACTATTTAACCTATAAGTCTGCATGGTGCAAGGGCTGGAGAGCTGTCAAGCCAAAAGCGTGTAATAATGAAAATGTCTTTAACTGAGCTGTAAGATTAAGTATCACATCTGTCTCAACAAAAAGAACCGTGAGGACTGAGACATTCAAAAAGAGCTTGCTCACATTTTTCGCTTATGTGGGTGATTATTTAAAAATTCTTCTTTTAGGATTCCCAGAGTCTAAATACAGAGCTCAGAACAAAAGCATACAAAAGTGTAAAGCAAACAATATTCTTGAATAACTGGTGTTTAAATAAGCTAATGAAAGTGTATGAACGCAAAACACAGGCCCTGTTAGTAATTGTTGAGAGGGTTTAAAATAAAAGTGAATCTTTACAAAAGAAACAAATTGTGAGGATGCTGAAATGCCAAATATGCTGAAGATGGAAAAAAGTCACACACTCAGGTAAGGTATGAGCGGCAGGCCAAATGGACATAAACAGATACAGATTTCCTATCTTTGGAAGTTTCCCCAGAAGTCCCAGTAGTCTTAGCGTTACCCACAACCACATGACTATTCCAAACAATATATTCTACATAGGAAAGAAGACTGGTGCCTCTGGTTTTGAGGCATGTGAGAGTAGGCATGGGTTGTGTGAGTTTTCTCTCCTGACGTACTGATCCATTTCCAACCGTGCTATTATCATCAAACGATATGTACCTGGATCTCCAACCACCAGCAGCAGCCTATATTAGATGCACATTTGGGGAAAAAGCAATTATAAATGGCCACTGAGTTCCTGAAGCTAATTTGTGGCTACAAGTTAACAGATAATAGCAACTTAGCAGATACTTTTGAGAGAAATTACTGAGCTGACAGAAAATAGTTGATGTCAGAAAAGTTCTAGCAAACAAGAGTGCTTGACAGCTAAGGCACTGTGTTAGGCAGTGTAGAATTAGTTGTGTTAAGAAATCCAAGCAGAGAGGAGCTGAAACAGGGTCTTGTCATGGCTCGTACTGAAGGATCAGTCATGGGTTCTTAACTGGAACAGAGCTTACAACATGGAAAAGCGTGCATAGAAACAACAGAGGTGATCCTTTACTCAAACAGGGACATGATGCAAAAATAGGTCTCTAAGATACTGGGGAAGACTCAGTAAAGCTCTCAGTAATGAAGGATAAAATTTTTACTAAGATCATTGGGGCAGCAGGCAGTGCTCATTGTGCAGGTGAAGGTCTCGAGGTCGCAGTTCTACACAAAAGTTATTCTGAGATAGAAATAAACATGCTTTTATTAGCCAATGTCTAGACAATTTATAGAAAAATATGGAAGCTGTACTATAGCAAGGCATCCAGAAGTTTAAGAAGTATTTAGGAATGTGTGTGTCTGTGTGTGTGTGTGTGTGTGTGTGTGTGTGTGTGGTGTAACAACAATTAAAGAAAAAAAGCCATTAATCTGAAAGAAAGCAAGGGCTGGAGAACATGAGAGAACTTATTATTTGAAAGAAATAAAGGGAAGGAAAAAAGATATAACTACAATATAATCTCATATTATAAAATATACATTTATTTAAAAATGAAATTTCATATTCAACTAAGTCCTAGGCTTAGTAAGCTTAGTGTTTTCTGTCACATTATTTGGTCATTATCTTGATCAAATTACCACACAATGGTTGATTCAAGTCAGCTGCTAAAGCAAAAGTCAAAAGCTCCTTTTTCAGTCACTTAAAGGGATAATCAGTTTGTAAACAAGAGCTTAATATGACTATTACTACACACAGCCAAACCATGTCTCTGTAAAAACAAACGATTTGATTTCATTAAAGTTAGCTAACCAACTAAATGCTGGAAGCCATTTAGAAGGTTCTTTCTTGTTTTATGTGCTCTTACTTATACCATAAAATTTAGGTTACGTTTTTGCTGTCTATGAATTAGTGCAATATTTTGCATTTCAGTCTCTCGAGCAGTAACATTAAACTGTCACTTTGGTTGTTCAATAGCCTACTGGCAAATATATGTCCATGGTCAGACATATCGCATACACACGCAGTTTTAAAATGTCACCCCACTTACATCAATTATGTAGAATTTACGGACTTAATTCCATTTTGAGTAGAAAGAAAAACAGGCAGTGGGGCTTCCTTACAACTGTTCACTGTTCGTACAACTTCAAACTTGTTATTATTGTATAAAAAAAAAAATAAAATAAATCCACATCATGTCAAACTGACAGACAACTAGCCCAAGGAGATATCAAGGAAACCAAATTGTCCCAGAGTATGTACATCAAAACACCAGAGAATATTTTGAAATTAAAAAAAAGGGAAACTAACCACTTCTAAATCATAGAGGATGTTTAATTACTTTTTTCTTGTTCTCCTGTTTTCTGAATACTTGTATAAGCAGATACATATGCTCATGATCGCTTGATTCGCTGAAACATACTCATATAAATTGTCCCACATGTTCTATGGCTGCAGTTTTTTTTTTTAAAGAAAAATGCAACCAAGTTAGCAAATGTACTCTGTTAAATCACCAAATAACAACGAAATAATACATACTGTATAAATCTGCAGTTCTCTGCTAAAATATTACTTATTAATACGAACAGTTCACAAAAATTAAATTATCCTCCCAGGAAAATTTACAGAATGATTATCATTTTTCACATTATAGCACTAAATTTATACTTTAAGTCAATCTTAGACTCTCCAATGCACACCTGCCCTTAAAATCAAAGGCCTTAGACAGGCAGGTAGATGGTACAGCTTTCAAGTTTCCTGAGACACACTATCAGCTCTGAGTACCTCCAGCTTGAAATTAAAGCATACAAATTGTAAACCATCATATTTAGCAACTTTTCTTTAGAAACAAAAACTACAAATCTTAATTGTCTCTACATTATAGCACAAGGCAGTGTGGTTACTTTGAAATTGACTCATCTTTTTCTCTAAACTGAGAAATCTTGTCTTTCCATTTATGTCTATACAAAATCTTATATATAAAGCACTTACAATGACTTACCATGCTCAAGGCTCTTCCCAAGTTTGCCCTGCTAAATAATGACCTTGACACACTTGCTCCATTCGAGGATGATCCCTCACTTCTGTGACCCATATGTAGAATTTAATTGGACCACAAGTGGGAAGTCACAAAGGCCATGTGTTCATCGGTGAACTTAAGACCATCTTTATATCACAAAGATTCTAAAGCAGAATAAGATATAATAAGTTGAGCCAATTTATTTTCTCTTCTACAAATTTCACTAACAATCACAAAGGAGCTAGAACTATAGTCGAAAGCATCAAGGAAAGCTAAAATACTAACTTCTATATAGTTTTCTATATAGATTCATATAATGTCTGTAACTAACACATTTACAAAACTGTGTTTGGTATTATTTGAGTGAGTCTTGGTAAGATCCTAGTTATCTCTAGAGACTATCTCAAGTCTTTGAAATCCTATCATTAAAGATGGAGCTGGGAAATATCCCTGGTTTCCAGTCTTACACAAATAGATGAAAAAGATTAAGTGCCAACTATGCTATATGGAACTAATAGCACCTTTCTGAAAATTCACTGTACTATAGCTTGTTTCTAACATTCACTACTTTATTTACTTATTAATAAAATAATAAAGAGACTCTGCATTCCTACTGGGAACTCTGCATTCCTAAAACATTGAGAGGGAGTAAAGGGTGTGATAACTAATACTATCAACAGAATGATAGTATATTATTATTATTATATTACCTATATACCTATATTACCTATATTAAGATTATATTATATATTACCTATTTATTAATACATATACAGGATTATACTATATATTAATATACTATTAATATACTAATTATATTAATATAGTAATTAATATACTATTATATTAATATATAGTATAATACTGTGTATGAATTAATATATAGTAACATATATGTAATAATATATATAATATATCAATAGGATGTAAACTTCTGGGAAGGAAATCAAGCACATTGATGTGAGGATGGAGATTTGCATATTAGGAATATCTAGCCACACAGACACTTGGGTCTACTTTTTTTCTTCCTTTGTTTCAGCTTCTATTTGAATGAGACATATGCATCCCATAAATGGGTTTCTGAACATCGCAGTTTCATTATCACCATAAGTTTCCTCACTTAATTCTGATCTTCTCAGCCACTTGACCAGGAATAAATAAAAATATTCATTGATCCAAAGAATGCCTAAGTAAAATATATTACATTTCATCGAGTACCTTGCCCACAGGACACAAAGAGAATACGGAAATATTCCTTCATGGCCCCACTGCCATACCCTCAGAACCTAAACCATGGTCTGGTCCACAGAAAGCATTCAATAAACATCTGATTAATAAATGAATTTATAACTGGATGTAAGAAGTAAAGCATATCAATCAACCTGTTGAAAATCATCCCCATCTCACCTGGCAGTGGTGGCGCACGCCTTTAATCCCAGCACTTGGGAGGCAGAGGCAGGCGGATTTCTGAGTTCGAGGCCAGCCTGGTCTACAGACTGAGTTCCAGGACAGCCAAGGATATACAGAGAAACCCTGTCTCAAAGAAAAAAAAAAAAAAAGATAAAAGAAAATCATCCCCATCTCCTCAAACCAGTGTCTTTATAAACACTGTTTTTAACATGCATGATTTTGTGTCACACTTCTAATGTAAAGAATCACCTTAATATGGTTAGGTAAACATAGATAGAAATCAAAAACACAAGTCTTGAACCAGCCTCCACTGCTTTATTCTGGACAGTGAATACCCACAATGGCTGCCTGCTTTCCCCAGCAGCCAAGGCAGACTGCTTCTGTAAAGTAAGCAAGAAGGGCGGGAGGAACGGAAGGACAGGAGGGCATCCCGAGTCCCTCCACCTACAGAGTCTAACCAAAGCCACCTCTCCACCAGTCCACTCACTCCTATCTCTAGCCTCTCAGAGTGTTTGATTATACAGTGCAAAGTAGTGCCTAATAAATCTTCTAAAGACAGACTCTCACCCAGGAAGCCAAAACATGCCCCAGACACCTAGATGCGAACACCTTTCACGACATCTCACTTTTCTTCCCCACTGACTGCACTCTGGCATAAATGAGAAATTAATACCTAATCTTAAATTGTTTTGATTGGAAAAGACACTGGTCTTTCTCCCTTGTCTACTTTATTAAATGTTATCTTCTGCCTAAATAATAAATAAATAAAAGCAATTAAGGAAAATAAAAAACTCCTCATCTATAGGCCAGACACAAGCCTGAGGTGAGACCCCTTCTTGGGTTGATTGAGCTGAGAATAAAAATAATCATACTTCAATTTTATGCTTACCAGCGTTATTCTTTAAAGTTTACTTTATTAATTCTGCTTAAGGGTTATGGGTAATAGGCATAATGAAATGAAACCCACAAGGTATTGAATACTTCTTATGTTGAACCTGAGAAAAGAATGGAGCATTGCCTTGAGTCCATTTCTTCCACACAATTTCTGCTGGCAGATCGATAAATATAAAAATAACAGCCAATTGAGCATTCACAAACTACATTGGATCACACTCATTACAGACCTCCATTCGGTCCTCGATATCAAATGTCTCCTGCTGATGTTTAATGCGGTGATTTGTGGCAAGTTATAAATACTTATTAGTCACTCCCTGAACTCTTAAAGGTTAGCTCACATTCTTTAAACTTGTGATAAAATCAACACATTCTACCTGCATTCGAATAGTAGATTTTAGCTATGAAAAATAACTTCCTAGCTTTGTTTTCTCTACGGATTTGCAAACAGCACAAGAAAACAAGACATTTTTACAACTTCAAATATACAACAAGGAAAGCTTCTCCATATTAACTTCCTCCCTTTAAACTTAAACAAAAGGTCAAACTAATACCCTCTCCCACAAAAAAAGTTGCTCATGGGCTTAATAACTTGTATTAGTGTTGTATTTAGTATTGGAGGGAAGCTGACAAGCTGAATTTCTCCCTTAGGGCAAAGCCAATGCTAAGATGGAGAGCTGTATTATCTACAATCCCATAATGGGGGATTGGTACATTATCTACAGTGCTGTGATGGAGAGCTGTACTGTCTACAGTGCTGTGATGGAAATCTTTATTATCTACAGTGCTGTGATGGAGAGCTGTATTGTCTACAGTGCTATGATGAGGAGTTGTATTATCTACAACTGTGCTGTATATCCAAATTATGAGAACCTGGAAGAAACGTAAAGGTGTGCATGTTTTCAACTAATTTAGAAACAACTATACACAGATATGTATTCAAGTTATGTGGTTTTCAAAAGAACCTCTGTATTTCTCTCATGTCAAAATATAATGTAAATATAATCCTATAAGAGTATAACCAAATACCACACAGAAAAGAGAGCTGCACAAAATCTTTTTGTGCTATATCTAAATAATCACTCTTCCAGGGCTTGGTATGGTTGTGTTTAAAGCAAGACAGTTGGCTATGCCTAAAACATAACTAAAATAAGAACAGAAATCTTTGATTACTAGGTACACTTCTTTCTGGAAAACTGACTTTAAATTAATAGACCAAGACAACTTTCCTTTTTTTTTTTTTTTTAATCTTTATTTTATATACATTTCAAATGTTTTCCCCTTTGGAAATCCCTATTCCATTCCCCCTCCCCCTGCCTCTATGACAGTGCTTCCCCACTCACCCACCCACTCCCCTCTTCTTTCTCTACCATTCTTCTACACTGGGGCATCTAACACCCTCAGGCCCAAGGGTCTCTCCTCCCACTGATGGACAACAAGGACCTTCATTGTCACATATGTGGTCAGCACCATGGGTCCCTCCATACTTTGGTTGGTGATCCAGTCCCCAGGAGCTCTGGGGGGTCTGGCCAGTTGACACTGTTGCTCCCTCCATGAGGCTGCAAACTCCCTCAGTTCCTTCAGTCCCTTCTCCAACTCCTCCATCTGGGACCCCACACTCAGTCCAATGGTTCATTGTGAGCATCCACCTCTGTATGTGTCAGGCTCTGCCTGAGCCTCTCAGGAGACAGCTTATCATGCTTCCATCAGCAAGCACCTCCCAGCATCCACAAGAATGTCTGGATTTGGTGGTTATATATGGAATATATCCTCAGGTGGGGCAGTCTCTGGATGGCCTTTCCTTGAGTCTCTGCTCTGCACTTTGTCTTAATATTTCCCCCTGAGTTCAACAATAAATTTGCAGTATTTATATTTTATTGAACAAATGACATACACTTTCCTGATCCTAAATAAAAAAAAAATAGAGAGAGTAATGCGTATGTTTATGGTGAATATTTTCTTCAAACTACTGTAACTAATTTAACAGTGTATCATGTGGACAGCATTTAGAACTCAAAAAAGTCACATTTCTTAATGTAATGTTTAAGTTTAGCTGGATATTTTAGGGATATTTGAATACTTTTGTGCTATCTTTGACATTATCACAAAAGTTTATTCTATTGCACAGAATTTTCCAAAGAAGCATTTTATTATAGTCTTTTAAAATTTCTGTTTATGAATAATTTGACTGCATACATACATGTGCACTGTATGACAGTTGTGAGCCAATGTGTGGTTGCTGGGAACCAAACCTAAGCCCTCTATAAGATCACCAAGTACTCTTAATTACTGAGTCATCTCTCGAGATCCTTCTTCTAATTTGTATATTTTTAATATATCTTAAAACTAATATTAGAAGCCATAGAATTGTCTTATAATGAAGGAGTTATTTCTGAACACTTGTCTCATAAGTATAATATGTCTCATAAGTGTAAGTAGAAGATGATATTGTTGTTAATGAAAGGTTTGTTGTCTACTTCTAAGGTTTTCTATCAACAGTTTGCTCACAAATCAATTTGTGTTAGCCAATTGACTCATTTGAATGTTATTAAACCTGATACTACAATTAGTGATACTAGTGTGTTAGAAAAAATAACCATTTAAGGAAACCGATGCTAACAAAGTATATCAGGGACTTAGTAATAAAAACCCTCTTCATTAATAAAGCTGCTTGTTCTGGGTCAATGAGGCCAAGAAAATCAGAAGCCATGATTCTATAATTAGTAGTAGATAATCCCGTTGACATCAATATTTGATAACAATGTTAATCTCCTCATGAACCAGGCTTACCCTACTATTTAGTTGGAAAGCATATGTGCCCTCTGACAGTTTCCCTCAACTGATGCTACTGAGGAGGCTTAGCAGCTGCAAGGTCCACAGGGGGAAAAAACCATTAGGAGGATCAGGAAGTTTCCCTAGACTTCAGAACCCTCAAGTAAAAATCAGTTTTGTTAGAAACCACAATTAGCATCAACTTTTGTTCTTGAGACTCGGTTTAGAGCACGGTAACATTACAACATCCAGACATTCTATGATTCAAGACTTTTAGCTCGAAAGAAAGAAAGAAAGAAAGAAAGAAAGAAAGAAAGAAAGAAAGAAAGAAAGAA